>JAPJBO010001207.1:0-59744 GCA_030068145.1 Diplonema papillatum | reverse complement strand
CTGGTTGACAGCTGCACCATCAACACAGCGTGTCCGACTCGTCGATACCGGCTCCTGATGACTCGCGGCGGCACCTGCCGAGCTGCCACGACTTGATCGACGCACTTTCCAAAAAATTCCAAATCCTCGAAATTTTGGCTATTTGTACTTATCCATTTCCCAAAGAATTCCTGAGTCCAAAAACTGTTTTCCAGGCAACTCCCCTGGGAAACCGACTTAGAGATTTTCGGACAAGTTGCACCAAGAGAATCTTGGTGCAAGTTCCGAGCTGGCCGACGGTAGTGGACGGAGTAGCTCCGGACGGTGGCGGACGGAGTATAGCGGACGGTAGCGGACGGAGTATCCGAGCGAGCGGACGGTGGCGGACGGAGTATCCGAGCTAGCGGACGGTAGCGGACGGAGTATCCGAGCTAGCGGACGGTAGCGGACGGAGTATCCGATGTCGATGTCGCCTCCCCAAAAACCTCAACCGGGCCGGGTCGTAGCGCGCCGCCCGAGCACGCCACGTGTCCCACCAGGGAACCTTCTACCGGACCGAGTCGCTGCGCATCAGGGCATGTGCTGCCCAACCCGACACTGCCGCCGTGGCAGATGTCATGCGCTGCGTAACCGCAAGTCGTCGAGCCTGCGGGGTCACGCGCTGCGTCGCTCTGCGGGTCCGAACCCGCACCGAGTCGCTGCGCAGGGGGTTCCCCTGCAATCGGGGAAGAATGGGATTCACGGGAGTCAAGCGACCGGGCGGTGCCCGGATGGTGTCCAACGAGAGACACTCCCGCGAAGTTGATTGAATGTAGGGGATTGCCGATTGATTGGGGGGAAAGCTGCAGCGTGTCGTCTCCAACCGCATCTCCCCTCGGGGCGGTGCACCGAGTGGGTAAGAGGGGCACCAGCCGGTCACACCGCGCCTGTACCGTGGCGGCGTGGGGGTCGAGGTAGCGGACGTGGGGGCGGGGCAACGAGCCGTTGGATGACAGGGGAGGTGAGACGGTAGTCGGCGGCATCGACTGGCGCTGATCGCGCTTGCGCCGGCGTCGGACCGCGGGGGGAATGCGCCTCTTCCGTCCGCGAACACCGCCTCCGGTACCAGAGGAACATCTGCCGTCGAATCCCCGGCGTTCTAGCCACAGCTTGGCCACCGCTCTGTCCAGGGGGTCCTCGCTCTCCAGCTGCATGTGCATCCGGAACTCTTCGCGCGAGAACCCCCCCTGCGCACACAAGAACTCTATGCGCAGCTCGCGCAGCAGCAACTCCCCAAGCGCCTTGAACTGCGGCCGACTGCGCCACCCTTCGAGCGACTCGGCGACAAACAGCCACTCTCTCAGGGGCGCAAATCTGCTCTCCAACGAGCACGCACAACCAGGTCCGAACTGATGACCCGGCACAACGTACTCCACCTGCAGATCGCGCGCCACATCGGCCGCGCGCTGACCACACCCCAAATCGCGCCACGCTGCGCCCGTCTTCAGGTCCCTCATCTCGACATGAGCGGAAGAGGTGTGAAAACGGGTTCTTGCCTGGAGGCTAGTCGGGGGGCTCCTCGTGTGTTGTGTTGTGTGCTTTCTGCTTTGCGGAAAAAGGAATCAGTGTTGCCTTACACAAAAGAGGAAAGTAAGGCGCTTTGAAAAAATAATCGGGAAGGTGTGACTGACATTCTTTGATCCTGTTGGTTCGGGCTAGTTGAGGAGTGCTACCTTTTGCCGGAATATTACTAGTTGTAGAAGCCAGCTCCACCCGAATTCTCCGGGTGTCGATTCGAGGTGGTCGTGCTCATCTAGCCATGCGTCTTGCTCCTATTCCCACACCTCTTCCGCTCATGTCGAGATGAGGGACCTGAAGACGGGCGCAGCGTGGCGCGATTTGGGGTGTGGTCAGCGCGCGGCCGATGTGGCGCGCGATCTGCAGGTGGAGTACGTTGTGCCGGGTCATCAGTTCGGACCTGGTTGTGCGTGCTCGTTGGAGAGCAGATTTGCGCCCCTGAGAGAGTGGCTGTTTGTCGCCGAGTCGCTCGAAGGGTGGCGCAGTCGGCCGCAGTTCAAGGCGCTTGGGGAGTTGCTGCTGCGCGAGCTGCGCATAGAGTTCTTGTGTGCGCAGGGGGGGTTCTCGCGCGAAGAGTTCCGGATGCACATGCAGCTGGAGAGCGAGGACCCCCTGGACAGAGCGGTGGCCAAGCTGTGGCTAGAACGCCGGGGATTCGACGGCAGATGTTCCTCTGGTACCGGAGGCGGTGTTCGCGGACGGAAGAGGCGCATTCCCCCCGCGGTCCGACGCCGGCGCAAGCGCGATCAGCGCCAGTCGATGCCGCCGACTACCGTCTCACCTCCCCTGTCATCCAACGGCTCGTTGCCCCGCCCCCACGTCCGCTACCTCGACCCCCACGCCGCCACGGTACAGGCGCGGTGTGACCGGCTGGTGCCCCTCTTACCCACTCGGTGCACCGCCCCGAGGGGAGATGCGGTTGGAGACGACACGCTGCAGCTTTCCCCCCAATCAATCGGCAATCCCCTACATTCAATCAACTTCGCGGGAGTGTCTCTCGTTGGACACCATCCGGGCACCGCCCGGTCGCTTGACTCCCGTGAATCCCATTCTTCCCCGATTGCAGGGGAACCCCCTGCGCAGCGACTCGGTGCGGGTTCGGACCCGCAGAGCGACGCAGCGCGTGACCCCGCAGGCTCGACGACTTGCGGTTACGCAGCGCATGACATCTGCCACGGCGGCAGTGTCGGGTTGGGCAGCACATGCCCTGATGCGCAGCGACTCGGTCCGGTAGAAGGTTCCCTGGTGGGACACGTGGCGTGCTCGGGCGGCGCGCTACGACCCGGCCCGGTTGAGGTTTTTGGGGAGGCGACATGTTTCGCGACAGGTGAATGGGGACCTGCCCTTGGGATGGCTCCCGGGGCGGATAGCGGGTTTGACCCGTCATGTTTTACAGGATTCGCTCCGTCTGGTTTGAATCAAACCATTGTTCCATTTCTGTGTCCTTGGGGTTCTCCGCAAGGACCGTTTTTCATGGGTGGTTCTTCACCTCCAGGGTGGTTACCACCAGTTGGTACCGCGTTTTCGCGGTCTCTTCCTCAACCTGGCGTTGTAGGGGGAACAGCTACACCAGGTGGGCCTGAAAGCTCCGGTGCAGCGGCGCCTGTTCACCACATCTCGGGAGTCTCGGCTCCGCAGGGATCGTTTCGCCCGTTGGTGCCGGAGTTTAGGGTGGCTGACCTGCTGCCTCCTGACGAATTGCCCCCCCCTCTCGATGTGGCAAGCTCCGGTTTTACAGCTCTACCTCCCCACGTAGGAGGTGCCCTGGCTCCTCTGAGCGAGATTGTGGGCCGGCGGGTCCGCAGTTTCACAAGACGTGCCCACAACACGCGTCTGCCGTTGTCTCAGTCCGAGAAGGAGGCCCCCCTCCATGTGGCGGAAGTGCCCGCCATGGACACAGAGTCGCTACGGGAGAGGATGAAGCCTGACGTTCGCGTTAGGTTTGACTCGGTTTGGAGTGCCACGTTTTCCCCCGTTCGGGATCAGAATGAAAGCACATCCGGGGGCGGGCAGAGGAGTCACCTCTTGAGCGCCCACGCTACTGAACTCGTCAGAATGGGCATTGCGTCGCCGTCCGATACGCCGGGCACTTTCCGCAATGTGCCATTCACGGTGGTGGAGGACAAGGCAGGTCGCCTGCGCCAGCGTTTCATCCTCTGGACGCAGGAGGCCAACGACTTGCTGAACCGCCAGGGCTACGTGGCCCAGGTACCGCTGGGCCACGTTTCGGAGTACCTCGATGTCGTGGGGTCCGAATGCGCCACAACGCGCGATTTGCGTTGTGGCTTCTATCAGATTGAAGTCCCGGAGGATGCACGAAAAAACTTCGGTTTCCTCGATGAGCATGGATACGCCTACGTTCTGAATAGGCTGCCCATGGGACACTCGTGTGCACCAGAGTTAATGCACACTCTGACAGCCGTATTGGCTGGCCACCCAGACTTCGCCGCCGCCGAATTTGCGGCCAACGCCTGGGTGGACAACATTCGTCTTTGTGGGCCCCGGCCCGCGGTGCTCTGCCAAACCGAAAAACTCGATCGGCTGGCCGCGCGGGTCCACGCTTCCTGGAAGCCCGAGGATAGCAACGACGCTTCCCCGGGCTATGATTTCATAGGGGTCTCTTTCGACCACGAACAGAAAACGGTGGCTCCTGCGGCTCGCCTAATTGAAAAGATTCGGGCCCTCGATTTAAGCAGACCTACTGCTGGCGACCTCGAGTCCCTCGGGGGCCGCCTACTACATGCAAGTGCAGTCGCGAACACGTTTCCTGGCTCGTACTGGTTTGCCGTGAAGTTCTTGCGGCGAATCACAAACAGCCTAAACAAGGGTTCGCGCGTGCAATCCGACCGCGTATCCGTGCCAGCTTCGGTGCGAAGAGATTTGCGTTCTTGGATCGACTCTGTCGAGACTCCGAGAAAATTTTACAATCCGACCGCGAATCGCCCATACGCTGTGTATGTGGATGCCTCGTTGCAGGGGTGGGGTGCTGTCCTTGTCGATCGGCAGACAGCCGAGCTCACTGTGTTGGGCGGCACGTGGACCGAGCAGGAAGCTCAGTTCCATATCAACGTGCTCGAAGCACTGGCGCTTCAAAGAGCCGTGGATGCGTTGCCCCCGACAGTGTCAGGGAGCGCGGTCGACATCCACGTCGACAACACTACTGTGGTCGGGGTGGCGCGAAAAAAGAACTGCATGCCGAACAAGGCATTGAATGATGCAGTTGTGAGCGCGTTGGCCCGATTACGGGAGTTGAATTGTTTTTGGTCCATCTCGTGGATCAGCACGAAGGAGAACCCGGCCGATGTCCCTTCGAGAGTCGCCCTTGCTGCCGATGCCTCGGATGAGGATAGGCAACAACTGTTACTGGCGGTAAGGGCTTTCTTTACTCGCGAGGGGGCTGGTGGCGTGACGTAGTCCCGGCGGCAGTCATAGCCTCATGGTCGGTGTTGTTCCCCTTCGTTTGTTTGTAAGTATCCGCTTTGGTTTCACCATTTGTTTGAGATGGAGATGCACGAGCCCTACCGGAGGAAGGGGCCAACAAAAGCCCCACAGAGCCAGCAGTGCGTGAGGCCAGAAGACGCCAGCTCCAATTCTTGCAGTTTACTGAGGGAATAGGAGCAAGACGCATGGCTAGATGAGCACGACCACCTCGAATCGACACCCGGAGAATTCGGGTGGAGCTGGCTTCTACAACTAGTCATATTCCGGCAAAAGGTAGCACTCCTCAACTAGCCCGAACCAACAGGATCAAAGAATGTCAGTCACACCTTCCCGATTATTTTTCCCACCCTCCATCCCCCGCGTGACGTAGTCCCGGCGGCAGTCATAGCCTCATGGTCGGTGTTGTTCCCCTTCGTTTGTTTGTAAGTATCCGCTTTGGTTTCACCATTTGTTTGAGATGGAGATGCACGAGCCCTACCGGAGGAAGGGGCCAACAAAAGCCCCACAGAGCCAGCAGTGCGTGAGGCCAGAAGACGCCAGCTCCAATTCCCGAGCTAGCGGACGATAGCGGACGCAGTTTCCGAGCTAGCGGACGATAGCGGACGCAGTTTCCGAGCAAGCGGACGATAGCGGACGCAATTTCCGAACTAGCGGACGATAGCGGACGCAGTTCCCGAGCTAGCGGACGATAGCGGACGCATTTCCCGAGCTAGCGGACGATAGCGGACGCAATTTCCGAGCTAGCGGGACGATAGCGGACGCAGTTTCCGAGCTAGCGGACGATAGCGGACGCAGTTCCCGAGCTAGCGGACGATAGCGGACGCAATTTCCGAGCTAGCGGACGATAGCGGACGCAGTTCCCGAGCTAGCGGACGATAGCGGACGCAGTTCCCGAGCTAGCGGACGATAGCGGACGCAGTTCCCGAGCTAGCGGACGATAGCGGACGCAGTTCCCGAGCTAGCGGACGATAGCGGACGCAGTTTCCGAGCTAGCGGACGATAGCGGACGCAGTTCCCGAGCTAGCGGACGATAGCGGACGCAGTTCCCGAGCTAGCGGACGATAGCGGACGCAGTTCCCGAGCTAGCGGACGATAGCGGACGCAATTTCCGAGCTAGCGGACGATAGCGGACGCAGTTCCCGAGCTAGCGGACGATAGCGGACGCAGTTTCCGAGCTAGCGGACGATAGCGGACGCAGTTTCCGAGCTAGCGGACGATAGCGGACGTGGATGTCGAAGGCGATGTCGGGCTGCAAGTTCGGGACGGCGGAGAAAAGGAATCCGGAAGAGGATCGGAAGATGCATGTGGATGCGATGCAGGCTATGGCGGAGAAACTGACGTTCAACACTGCATCAGGGGCCCTGCGCTTCCACAGCGTGCCCGTGGATCTGGCGAGTGCACGGATGCTCAGTGGTGCGATCCTTCCAAAACGGCCGAAAAAAAGAAAGCCGGTAAACCCTGTGATGCTTGATGCGTTGGTGTCCGCCGTCCTTGTCATAGCCTCATGGACTGCCGCAGTGCACACGCCGCTTCTTCCTCACACCACGGTTTGCATTTCCGCTGCTCTGACCGTGTGCGTTTGGAGTCTGCAGACGTGGCAAAGAAAGGGGATTGTCTACAACGACTACGACGACATCCGCCTGCTTCTTTCCTCGTCGAAGAAACGGATCCGTGGTGATCCCAAACTTCGGGAGCTGCATACAGAGCTCCTGGAGATGAGCCGACACATGGATCGGCGGAAGAACATGGTTGTCTTCCGACGCTGCTCGAAGCCGTCTTCTTGCGGGCACTGCAAGAACCTCCCGGCACTCCGTGCCCGCCATTTCCTCGACCGGGAGATGCAGGAGGCAACTTCCGGCCTCTTCTACACACCCATTCCACATGGGACACCTGACGAGCCGTTTCAACAGCAGGTTCCCGCGTCACAAGCAAGTGCCGTCGAAGAAAGCCGTGAAAGCCCGGAAGTAGCAAGTGACAGCGAACACGGGTCTGTCCTATCTCAGGACTCGCAAGAGGACCTTTCTGCTGACGATGACCCCCAGCCGTTTCAGCAAGAACGGCCTGAAGAAACCGGGCACTTTCTTTGCCTGGAAGAGCTGCTGTCCAGAAAGCACATCGAAGTTCCCACCGACTTCTACCGTCCTTCTCTGCGAGCTGCCGGGCGCGACATGAGGTGCCCCACTTGTAAGGTTCTGTGTTTGAACCCCAGCGACAGAGACCGGCACTTTCGCCTGCACCACGAGACCCTCTCCACACACGAAGCCAGTGAAGAGAAAAAGAGAGTCACGTGGAAAGATCTCGTCAAAGTGGCGAAGAAAGACCCGGATTCGCAAGCAGGAAGGAGTGCACGGGTGCAGCTGCTTACAGTAACCCAGCTGCGGACGCTCGCAAGCAAGGCAGTCCCACCCGTCCCCCTGCCTTCGGCGACCAGTGCGGCAAAGGGGCTCCTCGTCTCATCTGTGCTTGCCGCTTGGGACCGGGTTCATGGACTCCTGGAAGAGGTGGAAACCGGAAAGTCTCACCGCTACCATGTGTCTACCAGTACCCAGCAGGTGGACGAAGAAAGTGAGTAGGCCCTGGCTCCAGTCCCATTCCTGCAACTTCGTGTTCTGTATGCTCGTTTTCGGTTCATTCTGCACCGCCAGTCCTTGGCTGAAACAAGTGATTTAAGTACTAGGGTTCTACATCAAGACCGCCAATTCACCAGAATACCGTGTAACCGCTGGTTCTGTTTTCCTTTGTCGTCGTGGCCTACTAGTAGGGTTGTTTCTCTATTTCTTCTGCTGAAATCCGGATGAACACGCACCAGGAGGTCGTTGCGGCGGATTCCGATACCCTAACCAGCTAGTCTTTCTATCGTTCTGCCAGTTGCTAGTTGCAGAGCTTGGATTTGCGTGTTTCTTCTTACCCTCTTGGTTCAGCACAAGCAATCCGTGGTATTAAACTGAGTCGGAGCTGCGGACCCAGACAGACATAGTCGGACACCTCAGGGCTATTGCAGTTGGTATACGGACAGTTATGGAAAACAGTGCAGCATTGTAAGGAAGCACACAGCACCAGGTACCAGTGGGCGTGAACGTGTGGGAAGTAACGAACCATCGATAGCAGCGAGGGTGCCTTTTACGTGCCGTTCACGAGCTACCGGGCACAATGAGATAAAGATTTTTGAGTCGAAAGCCGGGCCCAGCTACTCTCAGTGTGTGAGTGGGTTCACCACCAAATCGGGGGGTCAGCCGGCTGATGGATGGATGGATGGTTCTTAACAAGATGCCTGGGGGGGGGAGGGACCTACCCACCTCTCAGCCAAATTTGCGGGGAAAAATTCCGCGATAGTAATAATCCTCTCCCCCTTTGAGTGTAGGGAAAAGTGGGGTTGGCTCGAATAGAGGCTATTCACATTGCATGTTCATAGGACCTCCAGTCTCGAAATATATTTTCCTGAAGTCCATTGCGCTCGTTCTACGAAATCTGGATCCAAAATTACAATGCAATGACGAAAATCGGCAGGTGAAACCATTTGCGCGTATCAAAAAGCAAGCTACGAAGCTACATACACTCGAAAAAAGCAAAGTAGCCAGCTCTACAAGACAAGCGAAGAGAATCCGAAAGCAAAACCTTTTTCTTTTTGTCAGTTCTCAGTTTAAAGAGTTAGAGAGAAAAAAGATGATGCAGACTGTTGTGCCGACGATGCCGATGCTGAAGATGCAGGCGGTGGCGCCCACCGCCATTGCCGCGGGTCAGACGATGAAGATTAAGGACCCAAGTGCAAAAGGCAACGTATTGTACAACGTACCATTGGAATTGATTGAGTCGACGTACGGGTTCAAGGACCACTACAACGCATTGTTCGTGAACACCGACCGGAAGCCATCGCACAGGGCCTGCCTGTGCAAATTGTTCCAAGAGAGGCGCTGTGGGCAAGGTGAGAACTGCAAATCGTTCCACGTTGACCGTACGTTCGTGAAGAAGTGCCGGGCAGAGCGCAATGTCCAACTCGAAGAACAGTTTCTGAACGAAGTCGTGGTGAACACAGAGGCGAACCTCATCTTCGCAGTCAGATTTCCTGCCGTTGTCCGAACGAAGGGTCTGGAAGCATACAAAAAGATTGTCAAGCGCTCGCCGGACCGCATTCAGCCGATGGCTCTTTGCGAGCAGTACAACCCCGGCCTCGGCAAAATCGGTGAGTGCCCCGCCGACCGTAGCTGCGGCAAAATCCACATCAAGCACGCGGAACTGAAAGACCTCAACGAAGCCCGCCTGCGAACACCCTGCTGCCACGCCCACGGTGCACGCAACCTCACCCCGGCTGTCCTCAGCTACACCGCGGTGGTAGACATTCAAGGCAAGAAGTGGACCGTTGACCCCCACAAGCTTGCAATGACCGACGGCCTACACCTCGGTCAATTCGTCTACGATGCCGAGGGTGTCTGCTTGCTTCACATCAAGTCTAGGTACGCCTTCCTTCTCTCACAAAAACGACAAGGCAACCCCTGCTCAACTTGTAGAACGTGGGGGGCCCAAGATTACACTCCACGAAGGAATGTACTTGGTGTCGGTCACAAACAGTCCCGGATATGGCTAGCCATAACCCATAACGAAAGCATGCACTAAATATACAATCCGAAACCATAAAGCCCTTTCTTGCTCTAAGAGAACCCATTCATGAACGGTCACACGGAGACCCTAAAACCCCGGTATTTCAAGCGAACTTTAACTCCAAAAACGAATTGCACTCCAGTTTTCACTGGAGTGTCAATGACGAAAAGTTTTCCTTACAACCGTGGCCCGTGACCGTGATTCACCCCTCGATCGAATACACAAGCCTAGGACTGAAATGCAGTCCGAAACATTAGACAGAGTCAGCAGAAGGGTTGTTCTTTTCCACTTTACTTCGATCATAGGTGTCACGGCAAGTATTGGCAGCCGCTGCTTAACAAGTGCATGCTAATCCATGTGGTTCATGTACTTAAAAGAACTCAATGCTTAACAAAATTTGACGGCGGCGGCGTGTTGCCGCAGCGGGCATCATGCCTGCCGCACGCATGGCAGAGCCACCTGCCAAGAGTGCAGAAGGCTCCCTACGCTGACGCAGAGGCGACCGGCGGCATGTTGCAGCCGCGGCCACCACCAGTCCAACAAGACGAACGTCCAGTCAACCCCCGGACGCAGCAAGAAGAAGAGGCCCTCCACACCCACCCAGGTGAGTGTACAGCGGGAAACGCCAGTAGGAAAGCGGGCGGCGCGAGCGCCGCTCGCGGCAACGAAAAAGGAAACAGCGTCGACCGGACGGGCAACCAAGAGGCCGCCACCAACGCCAGGAACCAGCGAACGACCAGCGCGGAAGAAGAGGGTGCTCGGCACCCCGAAGGAAGGCCCGATCGCCGGCCGCAAGCGGAAGAAGACGAAGGCGACCACACCCGACTCAGGGGTGCATCGAAGGAAGAAGAAGGTACCGAGGGCAAGCAGCTCTCAGAAACGACCGGGGACCACGGGCACACCAATGCCCTCGAAAGTGGAAAACGGGCACTCCTGCCCGCCATCGTACTCGCCGACTCAGTCTTTGGAATCGCAAGAAAGCCAAACCCCGCTAGCTCCACAAATGCTCGACCTTGACGACGCAATGGCAGGTGACGACGTCATCCGATAACCTGACTTTCAAGGCAGTGCATGTTGATCCGTGTGGTTCATGTACTTAGAAGAACTCAATGCTTAACAAAATTTGACGTGGGCGGCTTTAGATTACATCTGAATGTCACCTCAACACAAAAACAAGTTGTCGACACCTAACAAGAAAAAAGAATAAAACAAAACTACGCATTTCTTTCTTGGGAGCATGCGAATTCTACAGGGAATACAGGGACTGACTACTCTTGAGTTTGTGCTGCTCACGAGTGCGGGAGTCGGACCTATCGTACCCGAAAGTACGACTGACCACTCCCCTTTTGTGAGAACTCCGGAGGCTTTTCCTGGATTCTCAACAAAGTTTACTTTAAAAAGCGAAGTAATATTGTGTCCGTCAAGAGCTGCGTTTCTTCCTCTCAAATAGCCAACCATCGTGATCACTCTTCAACAGATGCAAGTACGGCCGCTCGTGTGACAGGTTGCACGTTTGCAGGGCATACGCCGAGAAGACGAAGATGTTGGATTCTCTCGAAAGAGTTTCGACGCAGCACGTTTCGCCAGCGACGACACCGAGGAGCAACGGAACTGCCGGTCTCTGCAGACGTGACTCCCAGTCGATGCCGATGTCCCGGGTATGTTCGATATTACTTGGTGACATGTAACACCAGAGTCCAGACGCACCCAAAACACCAAACACAACCAAAGAAGCTGGGGCTTCCCCAAATGAGCCATTCTACAGCTGTTTACACTTGCTGACTTCGTGCCGAGGAAAGATGTTCCCGAGAACTCTTCTAAACATCCAATACTCAATGCACAGAACGCGAGCGGTATCGTTGAGAGAACCAACCGCAGCGGCTCGTTGTCGTCTGGTAGTTCACTGGGGTACACGCCGCCTCCGACGCCACCGCCCCAGGACTTTACCGACAGTCAAGCGTTGCGTCAGCCGACGAATTTTGTGACTCTGCGCCCGCTGAAGGTGCCGGAGGCAGTCGTGCAGCCTGAGATTCCCGACTGCCAGTCGGACTCGAGCGACTGCGACGACATGCCTGACCTCCTCGACTCGATGACGCCTCTGTACATGACTCCTTTCACACGAGCGAACCAGCACGAAGGTGAACGCGAACTTTCCTTCGCCAACTGGAACCCGGACCAGCCGCCTGTCATCAGATTCTACGAATAAGCGGCTTCGGTATGTCGAATTTCTTCTTCCCGCAGTTCTGCCTAAGCAAAAACTCAATCCTCCTCCCCTCCCGCGTAGCATTATTCCTTTGAGAAAGCGTAAACATTTGCCAGCAAATGCCAGCATAGATAGCCATCTTTGAATTGAAGGCGTGGAGAAGACAAGGAACCAGAAGGGCTTCAGTCCCTCATGGTTTTAGTACAGAGTCTTCACCGCTTACCTTCTGTGAGTCCGTCTTCTTGAATTCACAAAGGGCGGTGCTGTGGCATGATTGGCAACTGCTGCTTACAACGAACATGACGCGGACGGCATGGAGAAGCAAGAAACCTCTGTTGCAGCGTTGTGTTCCATGGCACCAGAATGTCATGGTCAAGCAAGAAACCCTAAAATACTGTCACTCAAAGGCACGAGAAGATGTTGAAAATAAATAAGGTTGTCGACAACGAAAAGCAAAGAAGAACACAAACGTACGCACTTCTTTCCAATCTGGCTTTGCAATTATCTGTTGTCGAAGCACCCTCGAAAACAGGGATAGGACGAAGGTGGAAGGCGTAAGTCGCGAAGGCGAACGGACTTGTGGAAACACGTCCGCGTCGCAAACTGCACAACGAGAACGTCGGAGATAGCATGCAAAAAAGTAACATCCGCCGTCTCGAGGTCTGGCATCAACGGTATGGATCCAGTGTCCAGTTGGATCCAGATACCGAGGAAGTCCGATGACAGTCGCCGTATCGGCCCGAGGGCGTCCTGCCTAAAAGGAGGCTGACAAGTAGACAGTTGGATCTGACGCATTTTTGCGTGTGTTAAGGACAAGTTGACGCAACTTGGTGGATTCTTTTCTTTTGGCCAGGTTTTAAAATTGCTTCAAAGGTGCCAAAAAGTTTCCTGCCTTCGTAAGTTTTACATGCCTTTTGCTGTCTGTAGCCACCTGGCAGTTGCTGTCAAAACAGGGTGTCTAACACAAAGCCGTTCTCATTTCTGTTTGTGCACCCTTTTTTGGTGGAAACTTGGGCTTGGAAACCGCTTTGCGCTTCGCCATTGCATATTCGGTTCCGTCCATATTTTATTCCCTTCGCCTCCTTTCCGGTCCGGTGTGGGGATCTTTCATGTCTTCGCTGACTGTCACCCTTTCTTCCACCAGCTGCGCACCCAGGTTTTACCCACTAACAAAAGGGTCGGGCCAGTTTCCAAGTGTTGTTAGGTAGAAGGTAGAGCAAGGGTGAAGACTGCAGAACGGTGAGCGGAAAAATCTGATATTCATAGCTAGTGACACTTACAATGTACATCACAGGTGCTGCGTTGCGAAATGGTTGGTGACGTTCAATCAGTTGTCGAAAAAGAGGAGAGATGCAGGCACGGAAGACGGGCGGAGAACGGCAAAGAGCACCGGCCGCAAGCTGCAGGAGATGCAATGTAGTCGAAATGACTTCGTTTTGTTCGTTGCAGAGCTCTCTGGCAGAAGACACCAACCAAAGGAAGCTGCCTCGAGACAATAGTCTAGTTCTACGATGTGTCGTACAACTACAAAGCTGCTCAGCTTTGACAGTTTCAACTATGCACGCAAGCAGGAGTGCCCCCCTTTTTCTTTTTTGCAAGACCGAGTGCTAGAGATGTTGCATTACATTTTATTTGTTACGGTCTCGTCACCATTTACGCCCCCTTGCCACATCGGTTTGATCATAGTCCAGTGTGCAGCAGTAGGTTCGGGCTGCACGAGAAATTACCTGTTGGCGCAGCCGCTAGCTGGTGGCCCCTTACTGTACCCACGCTGGATTTTGGCGTACCAAATCTACTGCAGACATGAACGTGCAACCTATTTGTATTGCTTTCCTTTGACTAGCAGCGTCGTTTATATTCCAGAGTCTTATGCAAAACTTTACTGTAGAAGCGCACTCCTGCCCCCCAGCAGTGAAGGAGCGCAGCGTCCAACGTGCACCTGCCTCCTCCGCACTGCAAATACTTCGGGCACAAAGAAGTAAAAAAATCAACAACAAAGTGTAAGCTCCCTAACAAGTAGACAAGATTTTGGTAAAGACTCTTCTCCGTTTCTTGCGATTGATCGCAAACGCCATAATCTTTCGTAATCACCGACTCACGCGAAAAAAAAGTGCTGCCCGGAGTTTTGAAGAAAGAAAAGAACATAGCAATCACGCAAATCCTGTTCTTAAAAGTCAAAAAATTGATACAAACAAGCATAGCTACAACAATTTTGCAGAGAAGCTCCACAACGAAGAAGAGGGAAATGGTGTTGGAAAGGCAACAAGATTGCTTGTTTGCCAACGGTCAGATTTTCTGACCTGGGCTCCTCACGAAGACAGCACTCAGTAACACGATGATACCGCCCACGCTCCACAAAAGAACCCCCCCTCCCCTCCTCCAGATTCGCTTTCACTCTGTCCTGAAGGTGTTGTCTCTCCTATCCAGAGCTGCTGTCGTTGCTCGGTGAAACCGACATTTTTGTTTCTCTGGCACGTACAAACAAACATCGCGCCTATTATGTTCTTCCCCTTTCGGAATGTTGTCTCTTATTGCTTCGGATTGCGCCGGTTTGAAGAAACAGAGGTGACCACCTATGGGGATTGAATCGGGATCCACACCACGGCACATTGGACGGCACAGCAACCGATTTCCAGTATCCCTGCATCTCTCCGTCTGTGTCTTCGTTTAGCACGTCCCCGCCCTGAAGGGGCGCCTCTTTTTCAGTGCGCTGTGTGCTTTCCATGCATTCATCCCCCCACACCCCCCATCCCCACGCACACCCAATTTTATTGCAGCGGCGTGTCTACGAAGGCCTGCCCGCGAGGCTCGTCACTCAAACAACATGCCTCTCCCGCATCCCACTCCCACTCCCTTCCACTTGGCCCTCCCTTCTTGTGGCCGTCTATTGAAGTTCCCGAACATTTCTCCCTTTTGTCCCTCCAACTGTTTCCCCGCTTGGTTGTCGCTTCTCGCTCGCCACGCACGACCTTCTGTTGCTGACCTGATAAACCCAACGAAAAAAGACCGAAAGCTAGAGAGTACAGGTGAACCTCCCGTCGTCCTCTCAGTGTAGCAAATGAAACTGCCCTTTTTTATTATTCAAGGTACCTTCCCTTGCAGTAGTCTGATTTCTCTGGCGAGGACTCAAGGGGCAATGAGCTCGTAGAATGTCACGTTTCCAGCTTCCAGAACTGCATGGCTCAGCCATAGTGTTTTGTAGCCGGTCTTCCCATTCGTAGCCTGTTGTTGCAGCTTGATGAGTGCCAAAGAAACGGTCCTCTGCAGGGAGTGGGAGCTGGCCAGGCAGCGTCTGCGCTCCATACGACTTCTTACCTACGATGGAGCGAGTTGATGGTCGCATGCCATCAACCACTCGCTCCTTTTAAAGTAAAAAGCTTTAACACTCAACAGCTGAGTCTCTCCCCAGTCACCGAGCGGGGTACCGAAAGGTGCACCCTTCAAGAATGGAAAACGAGGGAGGAAAAAGGATAAGCACCAGTGTAAGCAACACTTATGCTTATCACGCATCCAAACGCCCAAGCGAGAAAGACGGACAACGTATACAAACGCAACGCCCCTCTGAAGAAGCCCTTCGACCTCCCCACTTTTGACTTCTCTTACTTCTTCGCCTGTTTTCCTTCTTCCATCTCATTGGCCTTCCCTGCTCCCCGCGCAGTATCCCGGGTGGTACTCCACCTCCTTATTCTTACTCTGTAAGATGTAAGCTGTCAGCTTGCTGAACATCGGAGACAGGATATGGGTGGAGGGCCGCTGTGAACACTCACCCTAGCAGAAGTGTCCACAGTCGATATGCTCCTTTCACCACGAAAGTAACCTTTCCCCGGTGGGCGCGGTTTTCTTCTTCCATCCCTACCCTACCCATTTAGAAGGCGAGAAGTAAAGGAGAACCGAACACGGTCTTACAAAAACAACTGACTGACCCAAATGTCTCGCACCCACCGCTTCGAGGGTGAGATCAACAAAAAAATAACGGGAACAGCATCCTTCGTGAAGTTCCAGGCTCTGCCAATAAGTATACCAACAGCAATACCAACATCAAGATAAGGTTCTATAATCTCGGATCGCGATCAGCATTCCATGGTAAACCACTCACCTAGCATGGGTTTTCGGAGCAGCGCGTTTTGGTTCAAGGTGCCCAATTCTCCATTCTGCCGGTGCATGGTCACACCGACGTTTCGTGTGCACAAGAGATTATCTGTTGAAACCGTTTCAGCAAAGGAGCAGTCGGTAGTGCAGTGCGAGGTGTATCATTGCAAAACAGGCCAAGTACACATCGTTAGTCGGACACGCACACACGGAATGCGGATGAGCTACGAATGTGTCGGTTGAGTTTTAAAGCAGGATCCAAGTATGGGAGCTGGTCAAATTGCCGTCAGCGATTGTGCCTTTACTCGCATGAGGATGTGTGTTTGCTCTTTGGATGCGCGCGCTTTCTGTTCTTCACTGATACACAACATCACGCTTGCGGTGGTTGAACGTACGCTCTACGAGAGACGTCAAACGCACAAAACAACGAAAGGAGAAAAACAGACTCAGAGATAAAATTGTGCGTTGCAAACAACCCCGATGTTCAGTTCTTGTTGTCGAAGCTCCTCGGCCTTGCCCCGTCGTCAGGCTCTTGGGTTACCCGGACTACCTTTCGAGGCTCGAAACAGTTCAGAAAAGCTGTCGACTAGCGTGTTGAACCGGCAGCAACACGCCAAAGAAAGAACCCCTGAAACACCAGAGTGGTGAAGCCCGCTACTTTTACCAGTTTGAAGCGCATCCACGCGCTAAGGTTCGCCCCACAACAGCGTGTGCAACGCTCACTTCCAAATGCATCCCGATGAGTCTGACAAGACCTTTCCCTACACTAGCCTTCGACGACGAAGACTTGGGTTTCGTATCCTCGTGGAAATCGTTCTATTGGTCATGTGCTACCTTTTTCGAGTAGTTTGGGAGTCCCGGGGTATCCTCTGGAGCCTCCTTCAGGGGGATTCGAAGGAATTGTACACTCAGGGTGCTAATAAATGGGAATTCCAATTATAATTTCAGTTCAGTGCTGAAGTTCTCCGCAAGAGTACCCCATTACCTTGTCTCTCTCTCTCTCTATAATTACTGCATGCATACCTGTCTATCTCTCGAGCCCGTTTGTGAGAATAAAATAATATTAAACAAACGGCCGGGACTTCCCCATTGTATTCTTTCTCCCCTCACAACAATCCGATTTTTTTGTTTCAAAGCAACGACGTTTTCCCAAATATCATGTTGCTGAGCTACATCATTGGGGAATGAACATCGCAAGCTGAGGAAAGACCCGCCTCTCTTATCCCATCCTCCGGATAATTTGCGCGCCGAGAATGCGTTGACCCGCTAGGTGAGCCCTCCTTTGCCCCGGCGCGGTGAGGACTCTACATTCCGACAACCCTTTGCTACTGGTGGGGCTTCGTCTCCGCGTGCAAACATCGTCCCCCCCTCCCGCCCTTCTTCTCGCTCCCCCTTTGCAACAGCTAGCCCTGGCATCTGGAGGGTTCGTCCTCTTTTAGTCAGGAACCCCTGGCTGGATGAGAGTACTCTCTGCATGCCCTCGCAAATAAGGTTGTCCGGAGAAGACTAACTGCCAGAATCGAACTTTGTTTGATCCCAGCTAGTACTTCGGCCCTCAATATCGTAAGTTATTCAAGCAGGGGAGTTAACTTGTTGCAAAAAGCATCCGTCTTTCGATTGTTAGCAATCCGGCTATTTGGTTAGGATTTGAGCCCTGCTTCAGAATACGTCAGAAAACCTGTCGCGAGCAAACTAAGAAAAGGAAAGGAGCGAGCCACCCGCACTATCCAAACTATCCTAGTAGGTGCCGTTGTGGTCGTCTGGGTTCGAACCAGTGCTTATGGCAACAGACTGATAGAACACACAACACAGGAAAATGAGGATCCAAGCACTTCAGGTTTCCACCATCGCAGCAGCTGCTACGGTGTCATAAAGTCAAGAACAACTCCAAGAAAAGAAGATTGAACGGATGCGAACACGGAATACATTCCCGCCACGTTGTTTTATGGACAACTTTCCATTGAGGTTGTCAATACTCTCTCCTGTTCTCTTTCGAAAAAAAAAATATTGATTGGTCAGTCAGTCAGGTCAGCAACAGGTAGGCGCAAAACGATGAAACGAGAGCCCCTCCCCTCACGCACACACTTACTATCTGATTCTTCCCGCGCCTCACTTTCCCCCTACTTCCTAACCTTCGACAAGACGGGGTTCTTTGGGTTAATTGGCCTTCCCGCGCCGTTCTCGCCCCGTCTTCTGTATGATGTGTCTGTCTGAGCCGTCAACTGCTTGATGCCAAGTGGCGTACATGGCGAACAGTCTCTCTCAGGAAAAAAAAACTGCATTAAACGCGGCGTTGTGAGTGTTAACAAGCCGCACCTCACAGCCTCGCCGCCTATTTCGCTCTCCCCACTAACATCTACGCCCAATTTGTTTACGCGCATGCTCCGATTCTAGCTTTGGTCCATCTTCCTTCGTCTGGTTGTTGTCAGTCGAGGTCCTGGGTTCGTTGGCAAGAGAACCAAGGGCTCACAACCAGGTTGACCAAGAGACGATCGGGAAAAGGCGAAAACGAAGTGACTGTGACGAACCGAACAACCGCAGCAGCTCTAGTCTTTCTCTCTCTCTCTCTCTCTCTTTCTTTGCACTTTCTTCCTAAATATCCATCTTCACGGCAGTCCCGCAAACCCGCAAACCCGCAAACCCGCAAACCCGCGCAAATCTTCACGGCAGTCCCGAGAAAAAAAGTGATGCCGACAGGAAAAAAAGCCCTATCAAAAGAACCAACCACCTCCGGGTGGGCTACTCTAGTTTCCACGAAAAGGTAAACCAAAAACTATTGCTTGCTGGACAAAAAATCCTGATCTGCTGTCATTTCTTCGGTCGATCAACACCCTGAAAACGCAGAAACCTCTACGAAACGAGGGACTGACTAAGATTTTGCTCCCTCCAGGGGTACCTGTAACGCGGGGCCTGGGCCCTGTAGGATTACCAAAGAAAGAACACTTCTGCAAGTCGTTAACTATTCCATTCCAGGGCCCCACTCTGTCCTTGCGCTCAAAGAACGGATTCAAAAGCATCCAAAAACGTGCTCGGAATGGGGGTTCCGACACAGCTCAGTCACCGAAGGTTGTTTCCATGGTGTTGAAAAGCTTTACCTAAAAACTAGCTGTTTTTTCGTGGGCCGGAATCCCTAAACCCCGCACTTCGGAATTCTCTTTGCCCCACATTTCCCCAGGGCATTTTGACAAGGTGTTTCACCTTGGAGCCTCCGCGGGGCCCGGGTTTGGGCCTCGCTTTCCAGGTACCCTTGCCTCCCTCCCCCTCCTCTCATGCATGGAGAGGCAGTGTTCTGTCTAAACATTAACTCAAGACTTTTCCTCCCTATTGTATAAGATGGTGAAGAAATTATGTTGGGGGGTGTCCGTCTTATTCACGAGCGACGCGGGCACTGCCGCTACGGGTAACGTACTGTTTATACATAGAATAGCATTCTTCACCTATACATCCACTCAAAGGAGTAGGCGATCCATGTTATACACAGGGAGAAAAGGGGTTGGTAATACATGTAACATAGAAGCAAGGTAGCTCCACGTATAGTAGCAGTCCAAAAGCAAGAGAGAAAAAAATAACAACGGATGCTAATGCGATTCGCCTTTTTTCTTCTTCTTTTTTTTTTAGCGAAGTTCTTCCATGAAACTGGCGACATACCTACCGCCGTCGAAAGCAGCACCTTCAGCTTACCGGTTTACCCCTAGGACCCGGCAGCTCGTCTTGAATGTTCCGTTTCTTCGGCTTTCTCCCGCAAAACGCCAATTATTTCTTGCATTTTCTCCTGCGTCGGAATTCTAAAGATCGTGCTGCCACAAACGAAGATGTCGACGCAGTCTTTGCTTATTTAATTTAGGGACCACTTCCGGAAAGCCAATGACCTCGAAAAGCAAAAGGTTTTCGAACAAAAAGACGAAACGAGCAGTATAGGGGAATATAGGCAATGGGAACATCTCTAGTCCTTAAAGTCGCCATGCCGCTGATTGCTGTGGGGATATTCGGCAGTGTTGTCGTTTTGTTTCTTTGCTAGTTTCTTTCTCTGGCGCGCGAGCCGGGACTAAGGCCCGCCACCGGAAAGCTTTCTTCAGTCAGTGTCGGGGCGAGAGCGAACGAACTCAGAATATGTATGCGAAGCTACTTCCTTGTTCTTTTGGACTAGAAAGGACACGACAATCCGTTACAGCTGACGCATCTTGAAGAGTTCTATTAACAAACAGCTCTTGGGGGACAAATATAGCTGTGTTAGTTGCTCCCTCCCTGACAACTTCAAAACGAGCGTCACCTTACTTGTAGCTATCGCCCTGACCGCCTGAGGGTCAAGAAAGAATTTGCTGGACAGAGAACTCTGTATTGAAATCTTGAACATAATTCGTCAAAAGAACGACAAGAACTAGAGGCCATTTCTTTTTCGAGTCGTGTGATGCTTCCCCCCATAGGAGACATCGTGAACACACAAAAGCAAGCAACTGAGGGGTCCGAAAGGAAGAAGCTAAAGGAGAGCGGAGTTGTGAGGGAAAAGGTACCTAGAAGACGCGAGTCCAATCCACCGTGCCTTGTTGTATTCTCCAAAGAGATTACCTCTACTCGCCAGTGACTCGCTCGTTGACAAGGCTACGGACCCCTCCTAGCGGGCTTGCCGAACGATAGTTATATTTTTGAGAGTAGGCAACTACTGTAGGAAACCTTTTGCAGTAGCGCCAACCACATTTGGACCTCCCTCCCTAGCTGAGACGCGTGTCGTTACGATTTATAAAAAAGGACTTGCATTCCTGTCGCGTCTCGGCTTTACCAAAGAAAGAATGAACCGAAAGAAATTAACATTGTGATGATTGTCGTAAAACCGCTTTACTCTGACTCTCTTCGCCGACCGTCGAGGTTATTGTGCTGTTGATTCCGCCGTTCTCACCCGTCGTTTTTACAGAGTCGTACGCGCAGTGATTACCAACAACTCTTCACATGAGGACAAAGCAGTTCAGGGCGACGACGACTTCACATCAGGACTATCGTGCCAAGCGTACCTCAAGGTTAAGCGGCCCCACCCCTCCAAAAAGTCGAACTCCAACGATTCAGCTTGTTTTTACTGGCGGCACCGTGTTTTCGCAAGACTAAATACGTGTGATTAGCTCATTATCGAGGAGCCCTTATGAGCGTCTACAGCGAAAAAGCACACATCCCGCACGGTAACAAGGACAGCGTGCTACGATGGAATCGTCCACGCCAGAGATATTATCCTTTGGTGCTTCACCCTTCCCGTGCAACGGCCAGAACGCACGATAAGACGATGAAACGAGAATGCAGCGCTCCCCCTTTCAGCATACTTTCCTCTTTACGTTACATCCTACAGGCGTTAGGCAAGTCTTGGCATTGGTTAACAAGATCTCAATGCTCAGTGCATGCCTGCCTTCGTGGCCCCTGCTTCCTAGCGCTCAATGTTAAACATCGTGGCGACTTTAGATTGACATCTAAAAGGACGTCAAAATAATATGTTGTCGATAACGAACAAGTAAAAGAGCAAAATAAAACTACGCATTTCTTCTGAATGAGACTTTCTTTTCCCTAAATATCGACAACGAACACAAAACACCTTTTCTCCTGGATTCTAGTGTATACGACTTCTGCATATCTAATATTCTATTGAGCCCCGAGTCTTCATTATCCGGCGAGGCTGGAGGACTCTTCCAAAGACACCCAGCAGGGCTTTCCGAAGTATGAAAAAATGTCGCCCACCAAAGTCACCTGCCTTCTTAAAGGATGCTCATCGCATCGCCTGGTCGAGCAGCGAAACCGTTGCAAAGAGACTCCCCGCCCCGGTCATACTGCCACAATCTGCATTGCTCATTCGTTCAATGTCAACGATTCCGCATGGATATGGTCCTTGGCGCCGGGCCGGGCGGGAATACAGGTAAGAGTTTACGGACTTTTAGTTCAAGTGGAACCTCAAAAGGGAGTCAAAAGGAAATGGGAAAATGTCGGGGGGGAAAAACAAAGGAAAGTATTTCGTTTAGCACCTTGCACACGTGTTCACAGTGTGTGGAGGTCTATTTATGGGATACTTCTTGCATTTGCATCCACACGCATCATTGTTCTCATGTATTTCGCATAGTTGAGCGACAGCTCGTGTTCGCATTCATAACCACGGGCATCATGATTCATGAATTCGCGAGGAACGCTGCAGTGTCAGGTGTGTGGATGCAAATAGGCTTTTGACTGCCCTCTGCGGCAGTTGGGAGCTTATAGCTTCTTCTTTACCTCCACATTCATTCACCCATGTACAACCCTTCCGTGGGATCCCGTTCCCTCACCACTCATTTTCGAACGAGAAGTGACAGCCAAGCCCCCTCCATCCGCCCCTTTTCCCCTTCCCCCCGCCCCCCACCCTCCCCTAAAAAAAAAAGAATTCCTCACACGTTCTTGCCAGCTTTACTTTCTTCACCGTTCTCCTGACACACAGCACTGCACCAATCAGCATAATCCTGCATGTAACAGATTCGCTCCGCGTGTACCCCTGATACACACTAGATAGATGATACACACTAGATAGATGATACACACTAGATAGATGATACACACTAGATAGATGATACATACTAGACGAGTCCCGGTGCGCAGTCCCTGGCACACAATCCTCGCAGTACAGTCTTTTGCACACCAGTTACGTCTTTTCAGCCCCTCTGTATGCGCAAGGCGTAGAAACGGCACGAGGTAGCAGGCACGACGTCGGCGCAGAACTGTATGTATGGACGACCACGAAAGCACTCCTGGGCGGAGGTTCTTTCCGGGTGGATGATTGGGCAGCTTTTATCTCCTCGAGTCATTCTGTTTCAGTAGAGGAACCTCAACACACAAGAACAGGGAGGGAAGGGACGGGCTTTGGTTCTCTTGACGACTCATGGGCACACAATGCACTAAGTGCATGTGGTGCTGCGGAAAGACAGGCGGAGCCAGTATCTGTGAGTACATTGAAGTCGGAGTGGAGGAGGACAAAGTCACGACCAATAATCGTAAGCGCAACGAATCCATAATTTCAGAGCGTCAGAGCAACCACACTCAGCCCGCCAAGAAGGCCGAACTCGAGAGTGCGTTGCTGAGTGGGTACGACACACCAATCACGAGCGTGCTTGTCGAATTTGAACCACCCGCCCCAGACACCTCGCCACACCCGCTTCTTCCCTCGAGCTCCATCACTGTTGAAAAACTGAAATCACACCAGGAGCACCAAAACATCATGCAGAACTCTGCCGGCACTCCTCGCCAGAAAGCGGGGAGCGAAGTAGAATTCGAGTCCTGTATCAGCATGATGTCGCACGTCGATGATGTCACCGGAAGATCCCTCACATCACCGTGTCACTCTTCGACGAAACCACCGGTGCACCCACCCTCTTCTCATGGCGCTGCCGGCCAGAGGGGAAGCGAGCAAAATCACCCACAACAGCCCGCCCCGCAGCCGAATCCTCAACAACAGGGCGTCAACAAGAGCGCGCCGGCAACCACACCTACGCCACCCGCCGAATCGAAGCGAGATGTGCCCAAGGTACAACCGACCCCTCCCGACTTAGGCTCCTTCACACCTCCTGCAAAATGCCGACCAAAGGTACTGACTGGATGGAATTTTTACTCCGAGGAGAACATGCGGCACTTGAAAGAGGGCGGGTCTCTCTACAACTTCATTTGCGCGTCGGGTCCAGCGCTGCCGCCTGAAGTGGTCGCCATGATCAAGACTTTCATAACGAGGACCAACTTCGAGGGTCACCCGCACGGCTCTATCATCAATATGGACGACGAAGAACAGCTGAACGCCCACGTTTTCATTTTCAACAAGGCGCAGTACGTCCTCCCGTTTCCTACCGACATCAGCGATTACACCACGAAGTTTATCTCGAGTGTGGAATACCAGAAAAACTGCCAGCCGCAGAATCCGAAGATCTGGACCGATGTAAAGGCACCGAACACCTTCCGGTTTACCAAAACGGTGATTCCATACGTTTACAAAGTGACATTGCAGATGTGCGTTACTGAGCTGCCGCCTGATGTTTACGAGCTTTTCCGCACTGCATTGTGTGACGGTGTGGAAGTACACAAGGTCTTCCTCATCGAGCGGACGAAGCGCGATACCTCATACGTGGACTCTACGAAGTGCGTGAAAAGTCTCCTTCTCTTCCACAAGCCCAAAGACGGCGGCGTGTTGATCACCAGCATCACAGCAATTGCCAACACGGCACTGCCCCTCGTCATCGCCAAGATCATTGACAACTTCGCCCAGTCGGGCGCTCTGGAAGTCTCGGAGACCGCTGAGAACACCCGAAAGTTTCTTGGCGCAATGCATGCTGCCAAAGTACGAAAGTGAACGCCTCGGCGTTCGGTTTCAACGACCAACACGATCTAGCACGTGTTCCATTTGGTTCGTGCTGTTTTGCCGCATTGTTACATACAGCTCGCGCGGATGCTTTTGGAAACATGAGTGCGAATCATCTTAGTCGGCCTTGGGAAGAGAAGGAGTTAGGTTTGCACAAGACGATTCAATTCGACACGTGTGGTTGTATTAGAGCCAAGGCCTCTGTGCCAAACAGTCTTAAGAAGAATATCACATACGTTTGCGTACCCTGCATGGTGATGTGACACGGCACGACGACAAGGATAGAGCCGTCTGCAAAAGTAGCACTGCAAAGCTCAAGAGGCCAAAAGCGTGAAGGGACGGTGCAGCAGCGTTTCTCCCGTCCGTGAAAATGACGCTGTTCAAACACGTTCCATTGCGTTGGAAATTTGCAACGCAATGAACACGTCTGTCGCGCTTGCCTTTGCTTGCATCCCAGGCTGCAAATTTGAATCCGCTTCCGAGGGCAGGTTTTCCTTCCTCTTTACGAATATTGTAGGAGAAACACAGGGTTCTCCAGCATACGAATTCTAAATGCCAAACAAGAACAGAAGAAGAAGTGAAGTGGAAAAGAAAACTCTGCCCTCAATGAGGGCGGATGTCATCAGCAACGTATATTTACAAGGCACTCCCGGAATTAGAGGAGGAACTGCCGCCTGTAACTGCTGTTCCGGTCTCGGTATGGTGACAGTACTCTTGTAGACGTGGCAGAGGACAGCACATTTCCGATTGAGACATGCCTTGCACACTAGCTGCTCCAGCTTCTTTCGCGCATTGATATCTCGCATCTTCTGCGCTTCGGTAGATAACTCCTTAGGCCTACCCGCGAGTTGTGCGGCTTTATTGCCACATATGCTTTCTTTTCCGAGATCCGGTCCTCACAAACCTATCCTTACCATTCTGTCCCACATGAAGCTAACTGAGCTGGCTCGCCTTTCTGCCCCATGTCGGCAGGACCTTCAGAAAGAAGCCTCAAAAACGCGAAGAGCTGAGGGAAATGGCAGGTATTCCAGGCATCCCTCGGCGAGGAAGACGTAGGCTACACGATTCGCAATCTGAAAAAAGGAACCTGAATATCTTGCCCCAGGAAAGCCGACCTTCAGCTTGTGCACACGATGTTTGCATTTAAAAAACTCAGACATTAAAAAACGGCTTTGCCCCATTCGTTTTGCTCGAGCAGCCCGCTTGAGACCCCTAGAGGCAAGACAGCCCAACCCCGGAGGTAGTGCCGCCAACCAAAGAGGGAAGGGTCTGCAACCAACTCCCGAGCTTTGTATTCCTGGAGTTTACCACCAAACGGCGTAAACGATTGGCTTTCTGACCGAAGAAGTTGTGGCTACACCTCCTGTGCAAACTACCTGAAGCAGACTCATTCGTTCCATGACGCTGACCCCCTTGTATTTTGCCGCATCTTGATCTGAAACACAACCAGATATTTACTGTTGGCCTGTTCGTTTGTTTCTGCTGGTTTTGTTTTTGTTACCAGCATTCGGTCAGGAGAAGCTCGGAAAATAGTAGGATGTTGGTGTGACTCTTGGGCAAGCTTTGCGACCGTACGTCTACAGTGTGTTTATAATCCACCCGCTTGCCATTGATGGTGCCTGTATTTTTGGCACTTTTTCTAAATAGATACGGTAGTACGGGCGAGATACAGGCGCCTTGATGAAAATGATGGGCGGGGTAAATACGGGATGAAATTTCAATCAACTGGTTTCCGAAGCAGTGTCTGTACCCTGCGAGGTTATCCGTGTTCTTATTCTGTCGGACGGGCCTGCAACCTCGGCCAAAAGAAAAATGGAAAGTGTCCACATACAAGATTGTCAAAAACGTAGTGGTAGGACCACCCAGCCCGGGTTAGGTTGGGCATTTGATATGTTCCTTATGTCTTCTCTTTGCCATCCTCGGCGCGGTCGCTGTCGTATTCTCACGTCTTCTTTCTGGTTGGTGCTGCTATCTCGAAGTGGAAAATCCATGTTTCAGACTCACTGCTGTGTGTTTCTTTTGACCGAGCGTGCAAGTCTGCCCCACAGAAAAATAAGAAGACACTTGTTGTCGACAGGGATTATCCTGCATTAAAAAATCATTTCTTCAGAGACTTCACCAAAGAAAAAAATATTCTCAAAACAGGCCGGTTAAAATAACTATTTATTACCGGTAAAAATAATCACTTTTTGTCCCGCGGGAAGGGGTTTTTGCCCGAGGCGAGTCCCGAGGCGAAGCCGAGGGCGAGCCGAGGGCAAAAACCCCTTCCCAAGGGACAAAACTCGGTGCGCCACCCAAAGTGCCTCCGCAGCTGGAAAGTCGAGAGCGCCCTCTTTCTTCCAGGCATATTTTCATGTGATTGCCCCCTCAGATGATCCTGTTTTGTGGGGATTCTAGTGAGTTTTCGCCAAAGGAATTTTCGGTAACAAAAGTTTTTTTTGTCCCGCCCGGTAAAAAAAGTTTACTTTTAAATCCCGCGCCCCACGTATTTGACCGGTAAAAATGGACAGGTTCGGTAATAAAAGGTTTTTTTACCACAGGAGTTTCTGGTGAAAACTTTTTGTGCTTGCAAAGCCAGAGACACGGATGCTGCAGGACCTGCAGGACCCACAAATGGGGTCTACAACAAAGTGGCGAAGCAGCAACACCCCACGAAGGTCGCATACCAGGCTTACCGGCCATTCAAAAAAGCTCGCTGAACGTGGAAAAAAAAAAAACTTTCCGGCCATGCTACAGACTTTTTAACCATGAATTTCCCGAATTTTGGGGATTAGAATAATCCCTGGTTGTCGTCGGGAAAAAGAAATAATGTTGTCACTGAAATTCGCTGTCGTTTTCGCTCGTATTGCTTTAGTGAAGAGTCGCAGTTGATGTCACACTATGCCTGTCTTTTACCCCCTGAGTTCTGTCCCGGGTGCGGATGGTGACAGTATCGGCTTATCGATTTTGGTATCGGCCTATCGGCAGACAACCACCGATATTCCGATGGTATCGATAACAGGCAGATACTCCGATACTGCTCGGATTACGATACGTTATTGCAACAACTTTGCGTCTAAAATATTCCATCAACAAGTTTTTCTTTAGCAAAACTTTTGTTGTCCCCTTCTTCTGGGTTCACAGATGGCGGCAGTATCGGTTGGGCCTATTACCGGTTGCCCGTGAGCCCAAAATGACAGGATAAAGTATTGTTTTATCGGCCGGGCTGTCTGACAACAAACTCCGGATCCTCAAGCGAACTTTCACGCTAAACCCCGTTCCTCCTGCAGCACGTCAATGACGATTCAAGGGCTTTTCACCTTTGAGATTCTGAAGTTTAAAGAGGCGCATGAGTTCCTGAAAAAGCACCTGAAAAGCCTGTTCCCTGGGGTGCAAGGGAGTATTGAGCTGGCCCTGAGTGGTTGCACTCAAAAAGCCCTTGTGAAGCAAGAACGTGCGTCGTTCGCTCATCTCAAGCTACATCTGCATCTGTTCACCTCACCGGGCGACTCTTCTGACCTTGTCCTTGTCCGCAGTCTGTCCAGTTCAGGGTTACTGGACGACCACCAGGAACCAACACGAAATCTCAAACCCATTCAAAAGCCTGCACTATTCTCGCGCACCTTATGCTTCAAAACAGTCTACCTTTGCAAGTCTTAGGGCCAGCACAGGTTTGACAGACGGATCAGCACGGATGAGATAGTGCTGATGCGCTTCCGAAGACATATCGGGCCTGGGGTGGCGCCTCCCAAGAAATGGGGTCGTAACGCCGAACGTGTTTCAAATTCGAAAAGTGACCTCCACCCCCTTGTTGTGTAGCCAACCAGTAAAAAAAAAGGAGAGAAGCAACAGTCCGCAGCAAAGTGGGGTAGCTTTCAGACAGAGATCTACTGATCGCATTCGCGTCAGATTCACGCGATTGTAGGCGGGCTATCCCATTGCAGGGGTTTCGAGTGCTAATGACCCATCGAGCCTCGTGTGGTTGTCTGGACAAAGGCAGCAGTCGGCACAGGCGGAACACTCAAGGCAGGCATTGCCGACGAAGCCTCTTTTGGCCCCTTCAAGTAGCTCTAGGAGGTTGATTTGCAAAGAACAAGTCGCCTTTTCTTCTAAAGGATAGCTGTACGGGCTTCTTTGCATTATTTGGGTTTGGGTCTGGGTGTTTGGCACACGCGCCAGCCTCGAAGACTGACCACAAGTACACCAATTTACGCGTAGGACCCCCACTAGCAAGAGAAATTGTGAAGGAAAACCTTCGTCGCTCGTTTTCTTTGTTCTGTCTTTTCAAGTTCATTTTCCCCTTCTCTCCTTTTTTTGTGACTACTACGTGTTCGTTTTTCCTTGCCGGTACCAAAAAAGAACAAAATAAACAAGGATGTTCCGTCCCAGTCTTGCGATAGTCCTTGTTGATCGGTGGCGACGAGGGGATGCGGGAGTGAAAAAGCGCGGGAGTGATTTTTCTTGTGGTAACAAGCTTGCTTGTATGTATCAAAGTGTCGGATGGCTGCGTGCTGTGCTAAATCACTCAAACAGGGTTTACACACGTATGGTACAAACAAACGCTCGTACAACAAGAGTTCACCTGAATTTTGCACCAGACCCGTGGGGCGGCCGCATAGTGGTCGAAAGGATTCGTAGCTCTGCACGAATGTAGTGTCATTCTAAAACTCGACAAACAGCTGAACCAAGACCAACCATGACTTGAACGGGAAAAACACGCAGTCTGAGTTCCCCGATGTTTTATCCGAGACCGGAGGGCCGATGCACATGCAATGTGAATAGCCTCTATTCGAGCCAACCCGACTTTTGCCTGACTGTTGTTTGCAGCGACTGGGGAATGTGCGGAGCTAGCTTTTTTTCCCCCCTGCGAAATGCATGCGAATGGCAGAGTGTCTGGGCGTCGGCCTTCAGGCCGGGAGGCCCGGGTTTGAACCCTGCCGAGGACACTTTTCCGGTCGAAACTTTTTGCGGGGGTTCTGTTGTGTTCTGTTTGGCGGAACATTGGCTGCAGCCTAGGCGAGGATAGACGGCCTATCTTCTGCAGCGTAGTACAGGGGTTCCTTTTGCCCGCTGTTTACTCCGTTGTTTGTTTGGTCCACCTAGTATTGTTTTCCGGACCTGGAATAGATCCTGCGACCTCTGGGGTAGTACGCAAGCGCCTTGCCACTGGATCAGCTGTCCGGCAGGGGTTTTTGGGTTCCGGGGTCTGATGTGCCCGAAAATTGCGTTTGTTGTCAAATTTCTCAAAAGCTCGCGGTTTTTGAGTCGGGGCATCAGTGCTCCCCGGGTACTGGCGCCGACTTGCCACTACACGCCGGACTAAGCATCACTCGAACTTTACATCTCCCGAACTTAGCGCTACCAGAGCTTAGCATCGCCCGAACTTTGCTTCACCAGAACTTAGCATCGCCCGAACTTTGCTTCACCAGAACTTAGCTTCGCCCGAACTTTGCGTCACCAGAACTTAGCTTCGCCCGAACTTAGCTTCACCAGAGCTTAGCTTCTCCCGAACTTTGCTTCACCGGAAGTTAGCTAGCTTCGCCCGAACTTTGCTTCGCTCGAACTTAGCTTCACCAGAACTTAGCTTCGCGAACTTTCACCAGAACTTAGCTAGCTTCGCCCGAACGTTGCTTCGCCTGAACTTTCCTTCACCAGA
Organism: Diplonema papillatum; assembly: GCA_030068145.1. NCBI lineage: Eukaryota > Euglenozoa > Diplonemea > Diplonemida > Diplonemidae > Diplonema > Diplonema papillatum. The sequence goes on along the minus strand of JAPJBO010001207.1, from coordinate 29,903 downwards.
ACTTAGCTTCGCCCGAACTTAGCTTCGCCCGAACTTTGCGTCGCCCGAACTTAGCTTCGCCCGAACTTTGCTTCACCGGAAGTTAGCTTCGCTGCTTCGTCCGAACTTTGCTTCGCTCGAACTTAGCTTCACCTGAACTTAGCTTCGCCCGAACGTTGTTTCGCCCGAACTTAGCTTCGCCCGAACTTAGCTTCACCAGAGCTTAGCTTCGCCCGAACTTTGTTCACCGGAATTTAGCTTCGCTGCTTCGTCCGAACTTTGCTTCGCTCGAACTTAGCTTCACCAGAACTTAGCTTCGCGAACGTTCACCAGAACTTAGCGTCGCCCGAACGTAATACCTAAGCACATACACACCTTCTCCGGTCGACTTCCGCGGCGCATGGCGGCACACGGAAGAGCTCCCCGCAAAGGTGCTTACCCCCGCGAGTACAAGGGTGCTTCTTTCCAGGGCAGGTATTCTCATCTTGCAAGGTGGCCGGTGCTTCCTCACGGGCCCCGATGCACGCCTGCGTTCTCTCCATCCAACCCTCTCTTTTTCTTTCTTCTCTGTTGGCATCACGAAGCGAGGTCCGTCGCTGCTAGCGGGCCCAGAGAAGGGAAACAAAATTGCACACGAAACAGGAAATGGGACTACACCCAGAAATGGCGCTGCCGTAGCCTGGTAGCAGCTTCGTTGCCAGGCATCAAAGTAGATACCATGAATGCGGAACGGCTAAGACTGGAAGTTCTCACGGTTACGACGGACTTGCAGAACACGCGGTATGTCGTCGACTAGTTGTCATTTGCAGTTCTTTTGGCGAGCTACCCCGCTTTACTGGTCGACTGTAAAAGAGTGGTCGCGACTCAGCAGCCTCCGTCTTCTGCTCCACAAAGCACCAAACTGACCGGGAGAGGTCAAGGCAAAAACGAATACCCTCCCGTCATGGTAGTGAAACGCGCAGTAGTGTAGTAGAGTAGGAGGTTGTCTGCGCGCTTCAATGTCCGTTGCAGGGCTTGATGAGTTACAAACCGAAGGGGGGTTGAAGAGCACCGCGAGGGTGTCTGGTGCGCTGGGGGGCCACTTCTCACCCCAGGCCCGGTTGCGATGATCAGCACGCCGAGTCAATGTGAATAGCCTCTATTCGAGCCAACCCGGCTTTTCTTCATGAAAACGTGTATTGTTTTTGGATAGCGCTGATGGTGTGATCCAAACCAAGTTCTGCCAGGTTTCTGCCGGGTTCTTGCGGGGTCCTTGGCGACTTCTTACCAACTTTCTACCGGGGTCTGGATCACACTAGCTGAGCTAGCCTCTTTTTTTCCCCTCCAAAAGGTATGAAAAGTCTGCATCGGACTGCCGCAGCGAAACAGCACCGCGCAGATCACCCCGAATTTCTCTTTTCTCCACTTCATCTTTCCTTTTCCCCACTGTTCAGTTACGGGAGTAGGGGAGGGCAGGCAAAGTAAAAAGCTCGCTGATCCCCCCCACCACAACGTGAGACCGCAAAAACAAAGAACGAAACCGAACACGAAACAAACAAACGCGCCAAGGACTGAGACAGGTATCCACCGTACCGATAACCGACAACCGATAACCGGAAAAGGTATGCGGGTGGCAGAGTGACCGGCGTCGGCCTTCAGGCGGTAGGCCCGGGTTCGAACCCCGCCATGACACTTTTCCGGTCGAAGATTGTTTTCGAGGTTTGTTGGGTTTCGGTGCCCGAAAATTGCGTTTTTTGCGGAGGATCGCGGTAGTTGGTTCACCCCCGGTGGCGGAGAATTGTGGTCAGCCTGGGAAAACGTTGCTTCACCCGAACTTTCTTCACCAGAACTGCGCCCGAACTTTGCTTCACCAGAACTTAGCTTCGCCCGAATTTTGCTTCGCCCAAACTCAGCCGCGCCCGAACTTTGGTTCACCAGAAATTTGCATCACCCAAACTTAGGTTCGCGCGAACTTAGCTTCGCCCGAACTTTACTGTTTCCCGAACTTTAACTGCTGCTCCAGTCTTGCCCGGCGCCGGCCTTCAGCCGAGCGCACGTACTTGGGAGCGCTACATTGCTGAAGCCATGCAGCCCACCCGAAACCTCACACCAATATGGGTCGATTTAAAAAAGGCGGGGGGTTCACTTCTGGTCGGGTTTTTTGCTTTCCGTTGATGTTCACGCAGCTCAGACACAAGGAATCATCCCAGAAAGTTGTTTTAGGAGGTATTCTGGCCATAAACTTGGAGAAGCCATCAACAAAACATGAAAACAGCCCCCAATGGTGAATTCACCCTATTTTCAATGATTTTGGGGCACCTGTGGTGTGACTGCTGTGCAATGCGTTTTTGTCGCCGCTCCACCCCAGAACGCCTTGAAAACCCCCCAGAACACTCTGGAAGAACCCCAGAACACCTTGGAATACCCCCAAACCACCTTGGAAGACCCCAAACTACCTTGAAAGACCCCCAGAACACCTTGGCAGAACACCTTCAAGGCCCCCAGAGGACATTGGAAAACCCCTGGCGCACGTTGGCAGACCCTCAAAACACCTTGACAGACCTCTTGAACACCTTGGAACCCCCCAGAACTCCTTGGAAACCCCCCAGAACACCTCGGAAACCCCTCAGAACACCTTGGAAAGCTCCCAGGATACCCTGAAAGACCACCAGAGCACCTTGGTCGACCCCACCCAACCTTGGAAGACCTGTAGCACACCTTAGAAGTACCCAGAACACCTTGGCAGAACTCCTTGCTAAGCCCCCAGACACCTTGGAAACCCCGAGAACACCTTGAAACCCCCCAGAATACCTTTGAACCCCCCCAGAACACCTTGAAACCCCTCCAGAACACCTTGGAAACTCAGAACACCTTGGAAGACCCCCTTACAACCTTGGAAACACCCAGAGCACCTTGGAAAACCCCCTGGACACTTTGGAAGACCCCCGGCACACCTTGGACGACCTTCAGAACACCTCGGAAGGTGTCCTGGGGGTCTTCCAATGTGTTGTGGGGGGGTTTTCAAGGTGCTCCAGGGGTTCCAAGGTGTTCAAGAGGTCTCGTAAGGTGGTTTGAGCGTCTGCAACGTGCGCCAGGGGTTTTCCGGGGGGCTTGAAGGTGTTCTGCCAAGGTGTTCTGGGGTTCTTCCAGAGTGTTCTGGGGGGTTTTCAAGGCATTCTGGGGGTTCTTCCAGTGGAGCAGCGACAAAAAGGCATTGCACAGCAACCACACCACAGTTGCCCCAAAATGATTGAAAATAGGGTGAATTCACCATTTTGGGGGCTGTTTTCATGTTGTGTTGATGGCTTCTCCAAGTTTATGGTCAGAATACCTCCTAAAACAACTTTCTGGGATGATTTCTTGTGTCTGAGCTGTGTGAACATCAACGGAAAGCAAAAAACCCGACCAGAAGTGAACCCCCCCCCCCCCCTTTTTTAAATCGACCCATATGGGAATCTGGTCCCAGTTCATGAGAGAAGTAAAGCTGAGGTTGCGCGGCGTCGGACAGAACCTGGATTTGACAAGGTAAAGGGGGGGGGGGGCGAATAGTTGTACTTATTCGACAGACACCTGTATGCCAAAAAGATTTTTTTTATTTGACCCCCCCAATTATTTGCCAGACAGAGACAACAGTATGCGACGGACAGCAGTCAGGTAGCACCCAAAAATTGCCCTCCCATGTTTCCAGCCGATTTGCGTCATTTCGCAATACGCGATACTGCGCAAAGGCGCGGCATCCACAACTCGATCACCCTCCGCGGAGAGTCGCGATTGGTCCCTTGGATTGGCATTGTGCTAGGCCTTCAACAGCATCCCCAGCTCCGCAGAAGTTCGAGCCAGGAAGTGGACCGACGACGAAGTAGTTGGGTCCTGTTTTCTCGTGAAACAGCACCCAGCGACCTGAGGGCCGTTTGGTCTGTGTAAGGGAAGTCCAGTGTCAAGGCCATTTTCACCTGCCAAAGGCCGTTGCAGGTGCTTTGTCCGTCCCCAATCTGCGCCAACACCTGTATGAAAACTGTTTGATGACTACTATTACGCATGCGGTACGAGGACGTGCGGTGCCGCAGTGCTGCAAGCGAGGGCACCACGGAGCACGGCCAGCGTTGAAGCGAGGGCCTGTCGGCCAACAGGGGGTGCCGGAGCCAAAGCCGCGGCCACAGGGCCCACAACCAACGGATCGGGCGCGTGTCGGAGCAAGCGGGTCGACCGCGGGACCACCGACGAACGGTTAACGTGCGTTAGGGACGGACGGCGCCTGCCCGCGAAAGCGCGGACGCGACGATGTGCAAGCAGGTGGAAGCGCACGCAAGAAGCCGAGGCCGCAGCAGCCGTCAAAGGTGGCGAAGGCAAGGAACATAGGGGAATCGAGATCCCGGCCGCGGGGACAACCCGCGAGGGAGAAAAGGAAGTGCGCTGAATCATCTGGTGATTCCTCGGGCTCGTCAAACTGCACAGCGGACGTGAAGCGCACCGGTGACAAACAGTACGCGGGGCAAGAAGCGACCGAAGCATGGCACAACGCGTGCAAAGAGGTAGCGGCTTGTGCAGTCTCACAGATTGTTGCTGCATATCAAGTTCAAACTACTGCTGCAACTACGTTCCGTTTCACCTTGCCCTGAAGTGCAGATGCCGTGCTGCTGAGTGACAGTCCGGACCGGAAATAACCCGGACCGGGAAAAGTCTGGAACGCTGGAGCGTTCCATGTTTATTCCGGATTAAAATATTGCCGGCCCGGACTTACAGCAGTCCAGAATGTATTTCTGTTTAGGGTAATTAGAAAGGGCGCGGGGCGACGTCACTGACCTAGACACACGGGCAAGACGGCGGAAGCTGGCCGCCCGCTAGTTCTTCTCGTAGCTAGCCATCGTGATATCCTTCACGATATCTTCACGCGGCAAGTACTTCGGACCCAAGCGGTACTGCGCAGATTGTAAATCGTATTGATGTTCGAGGACAAAGAAACATCAGGATCGTTTGATGTTTCTTTATGGCCGGGTGCGGTCCGTGCTGTGTTTTCAGAGTGTAAGTTCACATTTTATGTCTTCAGGTCGTGGCTATTCGCGTCGCTCATTCACCCGCCTTGTCGTCTGGTATCTCATACACTCCGCCGAACGTGTGATCGAGGACTTTGTCCAGAGCCATCTCTTTGGCTGTCAAGGCGGCACCCCCGCCATCCCGGGACCATACCCCCATGCGCCGCCCTTGACAATGGCCTGGCTGATGAATCGGCATGTTTCCTTCGGTTGCACCAAATATAGTTTCTTATTTGACCCCCCCAATTATTCGCCGACGAAGTTGGGCCGAAAAGATTTTTTTATTTGCCCAAATCAAATAGTTGTCAGGTATAATTATTCGCCCCCCCCCCAGTGCTGATGCTAAGGCCCCTAAACTCGGCATCGTTGTCAGCCGGACGGCAACGAGGGTGGGTGGGTCCCCCCCCCCCCCCCCCCCCCCCCCCCCCCCCTCCTGCAGGCCTGTCTGCAGACACTCAGGTTCCACGCTGATGATGGTCCGCCTTATGTGTCCGTGGCTTAAAGGACCGAAACACGGCGCAGACGGGACCAGTGCGGTGTTGAGCACATACCCATTCCAAGCACGTTCTTGCAATCCCCCCATTCCAGTAGGGTACTTCGCGTAACGCGACTTGCTGCCCTCAGCACGCAGGATTACTTCCTCGCACTCTTTTCCTTTTGGTACTTCAACCATTGGTGCTGCACACGGCAACCCCATGTCCACTGTGCTCTGCGGAGTTTACTTCGCAGATTGCCACCGTAAAAAGAAGACAAGTCAGTGCTGCCTAGCGAGTCGCAGTCACAATCAGGGCGAGTGCCCTGAGTTTTTTAACTGATTGCTCAGACACGGTTGTAGGGGCCTTCTCCCCGTGACGGATTCGCCTGTGCTCTAGTAGCACGGGTGGTCCTGGCTGTGACGAGCTACGAACAGCCGCCTGACAAACCAGACTCACACCGCAGTCCTGTCTGCAGACACTCAGGTTCCACGCTGATGATGGTCCGCCTTATGTGTCCGTGGCTTAAAGGACCGAAACACGGCGCAGACGGGACCAGTGCGGTGTTGAGCACATACCCATTCCAAGCACGTTCTTGCAATCCCCCCCCCCTTTACATTATTCTGTTGTGTAAAGATTTTGGCGCCAGCCACCACTCCCCAGTACCACCATGGGATCTTTTGGGGTGCAGCCGCCAATGCCACTGCCTTGGCCGAGCAGGTGCTCACGCACCCGCCCAACAGAGGCGGTGGAGCAGGCCTTATCGGTTACCTTGCACATCTTCGATTCGGGTACTTCCGTGAATGTCACCCCCTCCCAGGCGTCCCCTTGGCGCTTGTCCGCCATTTGTGACGAAAGGTCCGTCTGGATATTTTACTTAGTTGCCCCTCTTCCTTGATAGATTGCGTTTCCAGTGGATGCCGCCCTTGATACAGTAAACGTTTACTCAACGTTTACTCAACGTCTACTCAACGTTTACTCCAAAATGAGTAAACGGAAACGTTTATAAACGGTAAACGTTTACCGTTTACCTGGAACACTGCCCCCAGCCAAGGTAGCATCCGCCTGGCGAATAAGCTGCTGAATATGTTAGTTTGGCAGACCTGCATTCAATGAGTAAAAGACTTCCAAAAATGGTCATGGTTTCAACCTTCGTATGCCCAGGCTTAAGTAGGCTTTTTTGTTTTTTGTACGCAGAATAATATTGCCTGATACACAGGAGTATGAAGGATAAAGTCCAAAGTCCCTACCATTTATCAGAGCACAAGTAAGAAGCGCCTGCATAGTTCTTTCCTCCCCCGATGCATCGCTGACTGTAAGAACAACACACAGCAATGCATGCATAGACCCGCAGCGGAAGGCGCTGCGCATGGAAGAGCTGAAGACAAAAATCCGATTCCTTAGGAACGAGCTGCGAACACAGGTAGCAGTCATGCGAGACGCTATTCCGCACCAGCAAGTAGATGAAGCGAAATCGCAAACGCGAGCCAACTATCCGCACGCCCTCACGCGAGGCGAAGATGGCGTCGGCCTACACGATAGAGAAATGCAGCAGCAGCAACCGACCAAGGGAGAATACCCCCTCCACCCTCTAATCAAACACGATGCAATGACGAGCAGTATAGCAGCCGCATTCAACGCTGGAAGACCTGATGGCCCTCTGACAGCGCAGCAAGCCTCAGACCTCGCGAGCATCCTCGTTGAAAAACAAAAGACGCTCCGCCCTGTGAGCGACCCGTGGGACAATGTCATTTACAGGGGGACCTCTGAAAGCACTGACGCACCCGCCTCCACCTGCATTCGTGCAGGAACACCGCCGCTTGAGTTGGATGATGGCGCAGGCGGTCCAATGATAGTCAACCCGGCCACACCCACCAGCCGCTATATGTCATCTCCGGCCAGTTCCCAGGGAAAACGCGTTATCTTTCAAAAGCCAGCACATCGTGCCCCGCCTCAACACACTCTCTCCCCCATTGCCTATCCAGCACATACACCCGGCCCAACCGCCAATCATCACAATGAGCTCCTGACTGCACAATTCAATACAACACCGGTAGCCCACAAGCCCGTCTCTCGCAACATCGCACCAGCACGGAGCGTTGCTATGCCACATTCACGAACAGAGAGCCATCATGATTTCAGCAGTGTACCTGAACGAGCGCAGTACGATGTCCCTTTAATGAGTGGCGCCTTCGTCGATGCGTACAACACACCAAGCGAAGGCTGGAGCCAAAACGGGCCGCAGGTCAACGAAAAGCTGGCAAAATACGGGCAGGAAGAACACAGAATCGAAGTACGTCATGTTAATAGGACAACATGCCGTTCGAGAAGCAGACACAGGAAGAAAAGAAGAAGTACGAGCAGATCTGGGGATGCCTTTTTGTCAATGCTTTCCGGAGAAAGTAAAACAAAGCGCTGGCAGCAACTGGATGGTGTTTTGTCCGGGTTGCACCCTGACGATAGAAAGGAGATTTGGGAAGGTGTAGCCAGTAAGTTAAAGCTAGTACCAGCTTCTCGGAGGAGAAGCCGAAGTGACAAGCATGAAAACTCTAAAGGCCGGCATTCACGCAGAGAAGCGGCGAACCCGCCATATCCAAGCTTTCCCAGCTACGTCGCAGATCCATTCTGCGTGCCATACAGTCCGCACTCCTCATTCATGCCTTCACAATCCGGCTGCATGTCGGCTCCAATCTTGCCGTTATGGGTCGATCCGACAGTAGTGGACCCACAGAACTTACCTCCGGATAGTGACCGAAAAGGAAGCGGCCAAGAAGTAATAACTGTTACTGTAAACCCTGCATGAGACTGGCCGAGTAAGCTTCCTGCGAGGCGGGCAGCCCCTTCTACTGTACTGGTGATATTTTCAACGGACGCTACCGTAGAGAATCGCCGCTTTTGCCAGCCGAGGACACCCACACGATTCGTGCTCCTCTTCTTGAGCACTATCGACAGCTCCCTCCGCTGTTTTGGTGCGCCGTTGTACACACCGCCCACGCTTTGCGGCTGGACGGAAGACCGAGTGGATGTTGGACAAGCTGAAAACAATTTGCGCCCGTAATAGCTGGAACGATGCCGTGCCTGAATATCCGCACGACGTATCCTTTGTTCAGTGGGAGTTGAGATTATCCGTCAAGATGCTAGCCGCCGCCATAGGGCGGGCTATTGCCAAAAGGAGGAGCCCACGAAACAACGTGTCAACACACGCCTGCCAGGCGGTCTCGTCCGTCAGTCAGAAAGACGCTCTGTGAGCACAAATCTCCTTCCTTGACTTCGTCACGAACTGGAGACGGCTGTTGCATCTTGTGCGACGGAGCAGAAACTTTGGAGACCAGCGAATCTGATAGGTAGATTTAGATTTACATAGGTGTTCCGTCGTTTGCCGAGCCGTTGTTCATCGAACGACGAAGACGAAAATCGAAAAATATGTCGCTGTTTGTAGATGTGTTTCTAACTGAAAACGTTGTTTTCTGTGTTCCGCATCCTTTGACCGCTTATGTTTTTTAACTCTTTAAGCAGGCAAGAAAGTGTGGACATGATTGACGATTTCGCACCTGGAAAAGATCACGCAGTACACTCAAGGCCGTCAAGTGCGGGTACACTCGGGAATAGGGGAGGTGTGGGGCCCTAGATGAAGAGGTTCACAAGCGCTGCGGTGGCAGCAGCGTCTGCGTTTGCCGCCGTGTTGTGTTTGCTGAAGAAAAGGCGAAACGCGATCTTGCAGGATGCACTACCACTGCGATACGCTGTCGTCATCGGTTCTACGAACAAGTGTAAAGTTGCCGCGGTCAAAGCGGTGCTTTTGACGTACAAATTGTTAGCTTCGCATGTGACTGGCTGCGAGGTGGAATCGGGTGTGAAGAAACAGCCAATGTCAGTAAAGGAAACAATCTGCGGGGCCCGAAACAGAGCCGAAACCGCCTATGCACAGGCAACCGGCCAGCGCCGGCTGGCGCTGGGGATTGAAAGTGGATTGTTTTCCGAAGGATCGTCGCTCTTTGATGTGTGTGTGTGTTCTGTTTACGACGGACAAAAGCATTCCATTGGCTTCTCGTCAGCGTTTCAGCTTCCGGAAGTTGTGGCTCAACACATAAAGGCTGGTAAGGACCTGGCAGAAGCTACATTTCTAAGTGGACTGACGTGCAACACCAACATTGGACAGGCTGAGGGTTGTGTTGGTATTCTGTCACGCGGGCGTGTGACACGGCAACAATATACGGAGCAAGCCGTCTTAATGAGTCTCATAGCGGCTGACCCGCAATGGTTTCAATCTTCGATTCCACTGCAGTGTTTTTTGTAAGACCAGCAGTGTCCGTAAGCAAGCGAAGTGTAGATGGCATGTTTTGTGGCCGTTCTTGTGGACTTTACTCACCGCCATTCCATTTCATGTACTACGACTGTGACTTACCGGCTTGTACACCACTTTTTGTAGACCCACAGGTAAACCCGGTAATCGCCACTTCACCACTTCATGTGCCACCTGCGCCAGCAGAATTCTGGTCGCCACTGATAACAAGGCAACATAGTCAAGAATTGAATAAACTATGCCCACCTGCGCTTGTTATCGCCCGATTGGCATGAATTTGCTTAGTAAACACGGCGCTGTACGTCATTTGCTTTGAGCCCCCATCGCCCTAGTGAAGGTTCCACAATGCCTGCTGCCGGACCCTTTCAGGCTCAACGAGGCAGGCTGTTCGGAAGAAAGGCTTCCTTTAGACGTGGACTATGACGGACACGAGTTCATGTTTGCCTCTGTTATCACAGCTAAGCAAAGACCATTAGGTGCGGGCGTGGCTCCGGCCGGATACTACCTCCACCACATGGACACCGGTCACGCAGCCTCCTGCAGCATCGGCCACACAGACTTCACGGATTTGGCTGGCCAGGAAGCAAAAAGACGTGCACCAACAGCCTTTGCCATTTTATGGCCCCCAGTACACCGTTCCTGTCGTGTTCCCCATGCCTGTTCTGTTGGAGGGTGGTGCCCAAAGAAGTACGGGGGAGTCGCGTCCTGTGTGCAAGCTGCGAAAGCAGAAAATATGTGTACTACCGCGGTTTACATTGTCACAGAATATACCGTCTTCGGAAAAATATTGGTAGGTGTATTGTTTTTGACTGGAATTAGTGCGGAGCTAGCTTTTCCCCCTCCTGCCCAAATGAAAATGGGTGGCACAGCGGGCGGTGGCCTTCAGGCCAGTGCGCCCGGGTTCGATCACCGCCCATGACACTTTTTCGGTCGAAGATTGTTTTCGACGTTTGTTGCGTTCCGAAATTTGCGTTTTTGCGGAGTTTCTCAGTATCCCGCGGTATTTGGGCACCCCGGGAAACGGAGTCGGGGGAGGTCCGGGGGGTCTCCCCTCCGGGTACTGGCGCCGAACTTGCCATCACAGGCCAAACTTGCTACCGCATCACCACTGACACCAGAACCCGAACTTTGCTTCGCCCGAACTTTGCTTCACCCAGAACTTAAAGCCAGGCACCGGGATCTTCCTGACGAGCACGCAACCCGGTGAACTTAATCAAGAGTCGAAGATTAGCGTCGAAACTTCCTGGCTTTTCACGCCGCAGCAGAACGACCACACCCTACCCAAACCCAAGCACCCTCTAAACGCGTTAGGGGACTTCACAAGGTTTCACAACGGAGTGACACAACACCCGAAACGAGTCGCACTCTTTTACTTTTCTCAACCCCCCGCCATACCCAAGCCTCTACGGTCAACCGGAGACTTTAAAATACCGACCTTCTAATCCACAAATAACGCTAGAACTTAGTTGCGCCCGAACTTTGCTTACCAGAACTTTGCTTCACCCGAACTTAGCTTCGCCCGAACATAGCTTCGCCCGAACTTTGCTTCACCCGAACTTAGCTTCGCCCGATCTTTGCTTCACCAGAACTTAGCTTCACCAGAACTTAGCTTCGCCCGAACTTTGCTTCGCCCAAACTTAGCTTCACCAGAACTTAGCCTCGCCCGAACTTTACTGTTCCCCGAAGTTTAACTGCTGCCTCCCCACGTTCTGGACTTAACAACCGGAAAATCGCCTTGAATTTTGATCGGACCGGAAACATATTTGGATAGGAAAAATGTTTGGATAGGAAAAAGTGGTGGATAAAATGGCCACCCCAGAAAAACTTGGATATTTTTCCTATCCAATATTTTTCCGAAGACGGTATATCATTTCCACTTCACCCGCAAACCCACGCGATCTACGGGATAAAAGAAAAGGCAAAGCAAGTGACCTGCCCCTGTGCCTGCTGCTTCGGCAGTTCAACACTTACTACTATCACTTCACCCGGGTCGGCCCCGCCGCAAGTTAGGCTGATGTATGATCCACAAAGACACTATTGAGTTCTCAACAGCTACCTCCCCTGAGGTGCCCTGTTTCTCTCGCTTCTCTCCAGGTTGACACGAATACATTGCCAAAATTGGTACGCCATTATACCTGAGCGTCTAGAGGGGGTTCATCATCGTTTTCGGGAAACCCACAACAGAAAGTAATAGTTGGGCTTGCAATCGCAAGACCAAGTATCTTCGGTCGAAAGCTTTCTCAGATGGCCCCTCGTTGGGTGCTGTTTTCGAGTTTTGTGATGGAAACCGGCCAAGCGGCAGAATATCTATTTTTGATGTCACACCGGGGGGTTTTATTGACACCGGGATTATGGGGTTTCCGCTAACACCCGAACATTTGAAGACCTTGAATTGAAGTGAAGAGAGTAGGAGAAGACTGTATCCATCGGACCTTGTGAAAAACATGCCCCCACCCTAGCTCAGTGTTGCCTGCAGAGTCGCTTGCAGACGACTTCCGGTAAACCGCAGCCGCAGACACAGATGGCTGAATGTCAGTCAGTTGGATTACCACGATTACTGTCAGTCCCAACCTTTCCTTTTGAGCAGTCGCCAAGTGAGAAATCCTTTCAGCGCCATGCACGGCAAAAGACACATTTGCACACACTCTTACACCCGGACTTCGATGCTGTTGTGCTGGACCCACTTTACGCCTGAGGTGCACGTCCACTTGAGCAGACTCACCTGCAGGCTGATCCTGCAGACGTGTCTGCATCTGCGTTTTCAAAATCTGCAGACCCAGACTCTGCACGTCTGCCGACAACACCGCCCTAGCTTGCTGGAGCGATCTGTGAGCACGAATGGCTCGAGTTGCAGGCAAGGCGTGTCGGAAGTTTGATGACATTTTCACAAACCAGGAGTCTCCTGGATTCACTGTGCACCGTGCATGTCGTCGTGCTGCACGTATTATCGAAATATGCTAGGAGTGTGGGGGGAAGCGGGTACAATGACAGAAGTGGCAGCGTTGTCAGCGTCTCTTAGCAGGCAGCAGTACTTAGCGGCACGGGAGCAGGTCTTAAGTGAGAGGGAAGCGGTGGTGGAAGAAGCGGAGTGCAGGTTGCTCGAGGTCGAGGCCGACCGGAAGGCAAATGAAAAACACGCTCAGGAATTGGTTTTACGGGAAGCCGGGGTCCGCGAAACAGAACGCCGACACGGCACCGTCGGGGAAAGAGAAGATAGACTCAGGGATGCAGAAGTCAAAGCTTCACAGCTGGACGACGCACGACAACTGGAAATGCGCGAAGTCATTGCTGCCAGAGTCCAGGTTGACAAGGAGGCAGAGGCGCGGTACAAAGAGTACGAACGGCTGGTCATGCCATTAGTGGAACGTGAGGAAAAGTGCCTGTTGCGTGAAGAAGCCCTGCGTGCGCTGGAAGCCGCCACAAAGGCGTCAGTGGCAGCCGAGGAGGAAAAAGTCAAGAAGCTGCGCGAATCTCTGCAGAAACAGGAGGACCGAGTGCGGGCACTGCAGCACCACGTGTCAGAGGCGCGGGGGAGAGTTGAAAAGCGCGAGATCCAGGCGGAAACGATGAAGCAGGACCTGCTCATCGACGCGCATCGGCAGAAAAAAAAGAGCGAGTCACTCGAACAACGCAGCAGGGCTGTCGAGTGGCAGGAGAAGGAGGCGCTCGCGGAAAAACAGAAGCTGTTGGCCCTTGAAGCATCTCTACTGAAGGTGAGCGACGAACTTGAGCGGAAGGCGGAAAGATTACTCGACACGGACGCGCAGAAGGCGTGTCAGCTCGCTGAGCTAAACGAGCAGAAACTAGCGCTTCGGTCGCGGGCCCGCATCGTCGCTGATGCAGACCGTGAATTGGAGGCCAGAGAGAAGGCGTTGGCTGCCAAAGAGAGCGAAATGACTGCGTTCCAGGAGGAGTTACGTACACGGGCAAGCGAGGTGGAGGCCGAAGAGATAAGATTGTTGCAAGAGCGAACCGAGTTGGAGAAAGAAAGGAAGGTCGCCTGGGCGAGGGAGAAGGAAGCAACGGAAAGGAAGCAAGGCATTGCTGAAAGAGAAAGACGAGCTGCGCACCGTGAGCGTGAGTTACTCGTGTGGATGCGTGAGAACGCATGGCGCGAGGATACCCTGCAGCGCTCCGTCGCGCACCAGCGGGGTGGGCCTATCTTCCCGCCTGTCACGAGTACTTCACCAAAAAGCTCGACCCGTTCGCCTCGCCTCACTAAGAATGACTCGATTCTTGTATTTCACCAGCTGCAAACAATGAAGGAAGCGTACTACGGTGCAGCCCTGTCAAGACGAACCAGAACTGATATCTGCGACCGCATGCGGAGCGTCTTCGACAGCCCGAAAGGTGTTTCTACCGCGGATACACACGACTTGATTATTCCCGAGCGCAGGGTGCTGACTACAGGAAAGAAAGCAACAGAAAGCTTAAACGCGTTCCAAGCATCCATTGACGAAGCTCGTTGCCTTCGGAAGGCGGAGCGCGACTGCAAGCAAGCTGCTTCGCGTGTCGAGGAATGTCTGGCAAAGCACCCGTTCTTGGAGGAGTGTCTCGACCGGCTACCAGTTGTCAATCCTGACGATATAGAGGGTGTCACGACATTGACAGATGCTGACACGACCCTGTTGCGCACCATGAGCTGCGAACAACAGCAGCGCCTTAAGCAAATGCTGAACAAGGAGCGTGAAGGGTTTCAAGACTGGATATTCTACCAATCCCTCCGAAACCCGCCTCTCTTTGATTCAGCTTCGGCAGCATCACCGTCTTCTCGCACCCCGATTACCACCCTAATCGAACAATGGTACGTTTCCATTCGACAAGTCATACTCTGCAGATACACAGCACTCCTCACGGACCGCCTCCAGCGCTTAGTCTCAATTGCCTCCATCTTCGAAGCACACTCCCGTCACTGCACACCTGGAAAAAAGAGCACCGAGAGTGTTGTGCGCCATACCGTCTCCAGAGCACGACCTCACCGCGAGTGCAGGGTGAGGGCACTGGCTGCCGGAAAATCCGTGGCCCCTTATTTGCTATGTCCGCCGACACTCAACGCGCTACCCTCGTCTTCTCTGTCGAAATGTAGGAGCAAGGGCAACCCGCTGAAGCCGATCCGCCCCGTTGACACCGCGTTGCAGTCACTTAGGGTCAAGAACGATAGCTCATCTGTTCTTGCCCTTTGCACGAAGGACTACTACGAAGTGGGCACTTCGCATGCTGCGATGCTGGAGCTCCCTGCGAAGAAGAGAAGTGAAACGTCTGAGTACACGCCTACTTCAAGCAGCACGAGAACCGTTGATGCAGTTTCAGCACCGGGCGGTTCAGGCATGGAGTCGCGCCCTGTATCTCAGCAAGCAGCCAGAGAGCCGCAGCGTGCCGTTCCAGCACCTACGTCACCGTGCAACTCACATTCCCGCGCAAAATCAGAACTCAGTTGTACAGACGAAGAGATGAGCCCCACGAAGTAAGCTTTCCTGCATGTCGATGAGTTTCTGTGTGTAGCGGGGTTTAGAGCAGTATTACAAGACATAGGCAGCGTGTTTTGGGGGTTGATCAGAGTTGTGATGATACAGGGTAAATACAAGCGGCACGCACAAAAACGAAGTGCCTATATTATTCTGGTGCTGCTGCCAAACAACAAGTTTTGATTTGCTGTCATTTAGTGTCTCCACCCCTCCTCCGCACACTCGCAGTTTGCAAGCGTGTGCGTGACCGTACGCGGTGTTAGCGCAAAAAGTGCTCGAATGACGGCTTTCGGGCTCAGAGCAAACCGGCTAGTGTTGTGCTCCGGCGAGGGCAAGGCCACGGTAGGCACATACGACCGCAACCCGCAGCCCTGCGGCACCTCAACTGCAGCTTTTCACCGCACCTTGGCGAACCTTGTCACTTTAATAGTGTGTGGTACTCATTGGCTTTCCGATGACTCCCCATTAGATCCAATCTGCTTTCTTCATGCTGTCGGACGCAGATTCCTGTCTCATCACGTCGACTAATCGCTATTTCCATATGCGCAACTGTCGGACACTCAGAACCGGTTGTCTGCGTTCGAATATTCTTGCGACAAAGGATAATTACGAGTCTTACTGATGCATTGGAGTCAGTCAGGTGGATTGGCTTGTGGAAAAATGAGTGCGAACAACTCTGAGTCAACACCAGTACAGTAGGGTTTCCTACAAGACCTGCCTACCGGCACGTGCCGGCAAGGCGGTTTTCGAATGCCGGTAAGCCGGACCCTCCAATAAAAAAGGCTACGCACTAAATACTGTTCTAAAGCGCATCACAGTTCATCAGAAAACCACCGTACCGGTAGTGCGGGTAAGCGTTCAGAATCTTGATTGGCACTCTAACTCGTATCTCTCGTGTAGGAAACCCTGAACAGGTAGCTCTCACAAAAAATATAGGCTAGTGAAAATGATGGGCATGCGCCAACCCGAACAACTGCCGAGCCACAAGGCAGATGCGGCGTTCCATTCCGGCACCTTCATGTTCGCTGCTACAGCTGGCGCTCTCTATGCTGTTCGTTGGGCTGTGGAGAACGGTGTGTTAATTACTCCATTTTCATGGGATGAAAACGATAGTTCAAAAAAATGATCATTTTCCAAAGTGAATCCACCTGGTCTGGGCTCCTGGTGAGTTCCCCGAAACTCCCCGACACTTCCCCGTAATTCCCCGAAACTCCCCGATACTCAGCCCGGTTTTTGTGGGAAAAAGGGGGCCTGCCGGTGGTACAGGTTGGTAGTTGGGTGGTTGAGTGGACAGATGGGTGGACGGGGGTGGGCAGGTCGGTGGATGGATGAACAGGTGGGTAGTTAGGTAGACAGGTGGGTGGATGGACGGGCAAGTGGGTGAGGTGTGCAGGTAGGTGTGCTAGTGTGCTTCGGACGCGGCTCTCTTGAGCCGCCCGTGTTCTTCCTCCTCCGATCCTCTTCCTTGGCCATCTCGACAGCTCGCAGGGCGTTTCTTAACACCGTGCGAGAGAACTCGGATGCATCTACCAACTGTAGCTTGGACTCCTAGGCAGTTGTTGAGGCATACCCTGCAGCCTGCGGATTCGGCAGGCCCGCAGCAACTCCTGCTCGTAAACCCCCAATTTGGCCCCTTCGAGGTCTTCATCCCGCGGCGGTCGGCTGCCCTCTCCCTGGACGATGCCTGGCCTCCCTTGCCTGCTCAAATATTTTGGTCATTAGGTAGTTGACCGCACCTTAATTGAGTCGCGGTCGCCGATCCCCCCAACCGCCAGATCATGTACTTGATGCGACGCGGAACAAGTGCTGACTGGCGAATAGAGGGCCACAAAAGTGGCAAATCGACCGGTCGGGGGGTGCGTAGCAGCCAATGGCCTGATGGCTGAGTGCACACCTAAGCAGGGCTGCATCCTCGTGTTGTAGCCGTGTTGTGTATAAGGCTTCGTGGGGGCCTGGTCAACCACCTCATCACAAAAGGCGCAAATATTTCTCGACAATGATTGGACAGTCGGAATGCCGGGGGCGCAGCCTAGAACATTGCTTGGCCCTTGACCCGCGCCCACGGCAAGGTCTTTCTGGTTTTTTTTTGGTGGCCTCATCACCCGGGAGAGGGGGGGTCCGGGGGCTTTGCCCCCCGGCGAACGGTATGGTACATCAAATTGGGCCAAATTGGGGGTCCGGGGGGCACACCCCCCGGCGCACGGTACTCTACACCAGGTACAGGTACAGTCCCGGTGTGTGACGATAGACGTCGGCTTGGCGCTTTACAGCCAAATCGGGTATGTTACGCTCGTGTTACGCTGTTTTTTAGCGAAACTCGTCATGTTACGCTCGTGTTACGCTGTTTTACAGTCAAATTGGGCATGTTACGCTCGTGTTAAGCTGCTTTACAGCCAAAATTATCATGTTACGCTCGTGTTACGCTGTTTTTTAGCGAAAATTGTCATGCTACGCTCGTGTTACGCCGTTCTTTAGCGAAAATTATCATGTTACGCTCGTGTTACGTTCTTCTTTAGGAAAAATTATCATGTCACGCTCGTGTTACGCTCTTCTTTAGGGAAAATTATCATGTTACGCTGTTTTACAGTCAAATTGGGCATGTTACGCTCGTGTTACCACCTGATCCTGACCCAGGTTTCGGGGAGTTTCGGGGAGTTTCGGAGAGTTTCGGGGAGTTTCGGGTAGTTTCGGGGAGTTTCCCTGTTTGGGACTGGAGGTCCCCATGCGACTACCTCGCTGGCACTTGCGACCTGTGCTGCCGGTGCTTGCCTGGCACGTGCGCAAGTAATCTCCTGCACGCCTGGCCGAATGTGCTTGTCTTTGCCAGGGTGTGGCACGCTCACGACAGACTGGTGCCGATACCCCGCGGGCTTCGTTACTTCACTACCCCCGGTTCTCCTCTGCCTTCTTCTTCTCCGTGGTTCGGAAGGTTCCGTGCTCATCCCCGCCCGCGCGTGAACGGTGGCGGTGGTTGACTTCGCTGCTGCTGCGGATGCGCCGCCGTCAACCACCCAATAACTGGATTGGAACCGTGTTCGTCGCAGCCGTAGCGTACAGACCCCACTGCCCCTTCCACCTGGTTACGTCGGGGCTCGTGCCCTCGGCCCGTTTCTTTGCGAATACGTCTCTTCCCTCAGGAGCCGTGGCTCCTTTTGTTTATGCGCGCAGGGCGTCTGCAGTTCGGGCTTTGGGTGTTTTCTCGATCGGACACCCGACAATACACCATTGGCTGTGCCGAGCCTGTCGTTGCCTGTTCTTGCCCGCCAGTGTGCAGGCGTACACAGTCCCCTCGTTCCAGCGTAAAGAAAACGAGGAAGGAATGGTATCACCGGAAAAGGATACGCCCCACACGAGGTGGGTGTGGCTTTAGCGTATAAGCGGGGAGGCAGGCAGGGGAAGGCTTGGGGAGGGAGAGTGGTGCCCATGGCCACAGGAGCTGAGTGCGAGCTCGTGATCACAGGTCGTAAACTACTCTAATTTACTGCAGGAGGAGGTTTTTGTGATGTGTTGCGGGTCGGGTTTGCGAACTGTAGTGCACCGGGCGGTGCAAAGTGGCGGCATCTCACTTCCGCTGCACCTCCACGTCTAATCCCTTGTTCAAACATTTGTCATTGCCATCCAGTTTACGGTCCATTCTGCGGAGTCCGCATCGCCTCGTCAACGACCACTTTGACCTTCACGAACGGCATTTTCCTTTTTTGCCATGGTGGTTTGATTCGGGCGCTTACGGTGTGGATCTTGGGGTTTGTTGATTCGGGGGGTTGTGATGTGTTGTATTTGCGAAGTGTATCAGAGCACCGGACGGTGCAAAGTGGCGGCGCCTCGCTTCCCCGCCGCACCTCCAAGCCTAAATGTTTCTTCAACCATTCGTGCATCATCCAGTATACGGTACACTTTGCGGTGTCTGCATCACCTCGTCAACGACCACCTCGACCGCCACAAACGGCACTTTCTTTTTTTGCGATGGTGGTTTGGTTCGGCTCTTACAGTCTGGGTCTTGTGGATTTGTTGATGCGGGAGTTTTGTGGTACGTTGCGGGTTGGGTTTGTGGAGCGTAGCACAGCACCAGACGGTGCGAAGTGGTGGTGCCTGCTTCTCCGCTGAACCTCCAAGTCTAAACCGTTCTTCAAACATTCGTCGTCATGCGTCATGCCGGTAGTGCTGAGATGAAAACCTCCTTCTACTCACCACCCTCCCACACACACACCACCCACCTACCCACCCACCACCCACCTACCCACCCACCTACCCACCCACCCACCCACCTACCCACCCACCCACCCACCCACACACCACCCACCTACCCACCCACCCACCCACCCACCCACCCACCCACCCACCACCCACCTACCCACCCACCCACCCAAGCAAATCCACTTTTTCTCCCAAAAACGGGGTGAGTCTTCGGGGAGTTTCGAGCAAGTTTTGGGGAGTCTCGGGGAACTGCCTCTGAGCCGGGATCAGGTGGTGTTACGCTGTTTTTTAGCGAAAATTGTCATGTTACGCTCGTGTTACGCTGTTCTTTAGCGAAAATTATCATGTTACGCTCGTGTTACGCTCTTCTTTAGGGAAAATTATCATGTTACGCTCGTGTTACGCTGCGTGTTACGGCGTACCGCCAAAAAGTCTGTTGCAGGAGTGGCAGACTCTAAAGGCTGCAGCCATAGCCTTCAAGAAGAGTTCGGGCGCACCGAACCCGTACGCGGTCATGACAGAAGATGTCCCGCGCGTGGTGCAAGTTGCCATCTGCTGCACGTGCGCTTGTAGCGCCGGCGTAGAGCGTGACTTCGGTCAGATGCGGGCGCGACTGCCCTCAGTACGCAACCGGACGAAAGTGCCAAGCGTCAGTGCAGAGCTGGTGTTGGTAAAAAACGGTCCGAGAGATGATGCTGCTGCAAGGGAGCTCATCGAGACCGGGAGTAGACTTTGGTGGGCGCAGAAACGTCGACGAGCCGCTGGTGACGGCCGGAAGAAAACAGAACCGGCGCCAGATTCCAAGTGGGAAAAGCTGGAGGCAGTGAATGCCAGGTTTGCCGCTGACGGAAAGACTCTCTTCAATAAGGCAGTTTTAGTGTTGACGGCAGTTGAAGAAGAAGAAGTTGAAGAAGTTAAAGAAGTTGAAGAAGTTGAAGAAGTTGAAGAAGAGACAGAGGAAGATTCTACGTCTTCCAGTTCGTCCTCCTCTTCCTCTTCCCTTTCCTCGTCATCGTCCTCGTCCTCGTCTTCGTCCCGGTCCGACGAATGAGCAGAGGTGACGCAGAGATAGTTTCTGCAATAACAGAGCTCTGTTATTGCAGAAACTAAACAAATGATTTTGCTAGCGTATTCTGGAGGAAACTAGCTTCACGATCACGTACTAACCGCGGCATACTTTTTGTGCAAGCCCGACGCTGGGAGACAGTCTCGTCTGATGACGCAGAAGCCTTCGTGCTCTCGCCGTTTTTTTCTTAGCTCTTTAGCAAGGTGCAATAAGACCATCCTGTACAGGCATGGAACGACCAAACACATCCACCTCCCCGATGGTGCAGATGAGCTTAATCTGCAACCAACCGAGCTACACCAGTGAGCCTTGGCCAGTGGCGAACGAGGGCGGCAGGCTCGTCTACAACGTGTGTCTGAATCCTTCATGAGGTAGAGCCGATGAACATGCATGAGCTTCGAGTATTGTCTGCGAGGTGTCGGTACAGAGCATACCTTTCTGCAAAAACCTAGAGAAAAGTCAATATCGAAAGCCCTGGTGAAGTTCAGACGTGCTAATGGCTCGTCTCGTCAAGCGAAGGACATTTCGTACCATCTAACAGCTGGCCAAACGGCTAACAGGACAATTCTGCCGGAAATCTCAGCTAGCTTGCCAAGCCAGCATTCCTTCTACCGTGCGCCGGATGGAGCCCTCCCGACTTCCCCTGTCACACAGCATCACGCGGCGTAAAAAGACCAATATCGACCGTCACACAGCATCGCACGACGTAAACAGGCCAAATTCGACCATCACGAACCGCCAAGTTCGACCGTCACACAGTGTAAGGCCACCTGTTTGTTGTGTACCGTACCGTGCCCCGGGGGGGCTGCCCCATGCAAACAGTTTGATTTGCCGTACCGTTCGGCGGGGGGTGAAGCTCGGGCCCGGAGTCGTGCGGGTAGGGCCATGTACTTGCATTTTTACTGAAACCTACCTACCGGTAGAACCTTTTTTTTTTAACAGCCAAGGTGGTCTGTAGGGAAAAAGTCAGCGCCGGAATGACCTAAAAACCGCGCTTCGTAAATTTCTTTTCGCCCCAATTTCCCAGGGGGTTTTGACCATTTCACCTTCGAGAATCTGATGACCACTCAAAAATAACCTAAAACCCCTGCTTGGCCCTTGGCCCAGAGGCCCAGATCTTATGTTCCACCCTGCGGGCGCGGGTCTCCATGAAGAGAAAGTAAAGCGAGACCTGCCCCCTGCGCCTGCTGTCTCCGTCTGCTTCGGCAGACGACACATACTACACTACTACTGTGCATGTCGGTGCGTACTCGGTCTGAAGAACTGACTGGTTCAATCCCTCAGAAGAACGGATTCTGGCTGGGTTTCTAGGTATTTTGGGTCAAAATCTGGATATGGGTGGGCTCGCTCGGATGGAACCCGAGTCACCACAGGGGCTCAGTCGGATCGTTCGACTGTCTCTGACCGTTAGACTGACGCCGTGGCGAGTCAGTCTAACGCTCGTCTGGCCCTCTGACTCTGGGTCAGACGACTCAGTCAGCCTGATAGTCAGGTCGGAAAACACAACGATTGCCTTCAATTTGTCGCCGCCAACTTCGTTTGAAGTGGCAGAACTGAATTTTGGATAAAAAGTGGTAGAACTGAATTTACGGCTTTAAAAGTGGTAGAACCCGAAAAAGTGGTTTACCCCAACAACGACCCAGAAGGAAGAAACGGGAAATGAAGTCGACCACGTGGCACAATACAGAAAGTACAGAAACCGGAGGGGGTCGCCGAGCGATGCCGTGGGGCTTCTCGGGCTGCATACGGTAAGCTGGGTATCATGCCGTGGTTAAAAGGTAGGATGAGAAAGACTTGGTCCCAACACTGAGCCCTTTCACTTGTATCGGCGAGACTTTTCCAAAAGGGGGTGACTGTTTTTAAAAAGGCAGACATCAACTCAATTAGCAACACCCACAGGGCTCATCGCATCAGTTCCTGTTCTAAGCGAAGCCGGAATCAAGATGATGAATGTTAACTAGGTCATTCAATTGTGCTGCTTCAAAACAGCGACAGTGTGATCATTGTCAACAATGCCGCGGCACATACATGCTGCGCATCGCGTTGTGTGTGCCGTTTCTGAGTTCCGCTCCTGCCTCTATCTAGCAGAGCAAGAGACACTCTTTATTCATTGCACGAGTTCGTAATATTCGCTTGAACATACCCCGTGTACAACGAATTCCTAAAGCATCTTTGTGTGCGGTTTGCCACGAGTTGTGTGTGAGAACGATACGAAGCTAGTGACCGTATGTAGCCAGTATGCCGCCATGCGACTTGTTTCAGTCCGTTTGCACGTCGTGATGTACTGTCAACAAAAGAAGACTTGGCAGTTGGTGGTCGCATTGTCCTTAGTATTTTCTGACGCTCTTGTCGCGCTGATAGCATGAAAACAAGGTTGTGCATGTGTGCGGTACTCGCCTTCATCAATCTCAATTATCAGAAAATGGTTGCTTCTCGGCTTGTTGCGTCCTTTACCTTGGGCACTTTGTTGGTGTACCCTTTGATTATTCTCCCCCGCTCGCTCTTAAGTATAATTTAGCACGTGGAGTGTAGAGGATTGTGCAGTAGCAAACAGTACAATCCATGTGCACCTGTCGTGCAGTCTAGCCGCGAGTTAACTGATTATAAAACATTGACGCAAGAAAGTGCCACTTAGGTTCACCAGGGCGGAAGCCTGGGGGCTTCCGGGAGGAGGAAGCATCAAAATGGAGTTTCGTCACCACCGCGAGATCCACACCATTCTGAAGGAGTACAACCCCATGACGAAGATCTGCAAAAAGGGTGGCTGGATGATGCACACGTGCGGCCGGCGTCGACTTGCGAGCCCAAAGTTGATTAAACTCAGAAAGGACTTCCGCCCTTCCCTTCTTCGAAGGGAGGCGCTAAGTTACGGCTACAGCAACCGACTCACTTCGCGGCCTTCTTCGCAAAGCGGATTACAAGGTGACACTGGTGGAGCGTTCTCCAATGACCCGAACAAGGTATTTCTTTTATTGCTGTCTTCCACCTGTCCGGGCTCTTGATGAATTCCCCAGGACAGAAACTCCCCAATGCTCAGCCTGGTTTTTACGAGCTGCGGGCGGGTGGCGGGTCGGTGGACCGTTGGGATAGCTCAGCAGTGATGAGGTGATATAAAGCGGACTACAATGTCGGTGTCGTTACCCATCAAATCATTCTATCACCGGTCCTCAATTTCATTGAGTTGCAGAGCCGACTTTCATGGACAGAGGTTGTCAGAAGACAACAGAGCGAAAATCAGTCTGAAAAACTGCATGGGACTCCTCCTTCTCCCATCTGAGTGCTCTCGGTCGTGCTGTCGTTGTCGCTAAAACCGCACCTGCGCTTGAGTGTGCTTCTCCCACTCCGGTCATGCTCTGCTTGCGTTCGTTGTAGCTCGGAGCGAGTCTGGAAGAACAGAGCGATTTTTACAAACAAATGAGTGAGGCAGCACTATGCCCTGAACCGGGCGGGAGGGAGGCTCAAAGAACACCCCTCTATAATGCCGACCCTGTTCGTGCTTGAGACTTGTCTACAACTGCAACAAGAACCAAATCCAGGGCGACGGCTGTGGAGGTCTAGTCCTGCCCCCGGTGTCGCTGAGTTCGAAGGCAGCATCTGACACTCTTAAATCGAAATTGCACAAACTGGTCATCGAGTCGGAGAAGCGGAAGCGGCACTGTTACAATGGTGGCAGCTGCAAGGGACACACAACGAGCTCCAGCCCACGTGAAAAGCAGCTGACACTCACTCCAACAACGAGCCCTCGGCATGACCAGGTGGTCTTGAGGGATTTCCCGCCGATAGCAGCGAGCCCCGAAATGTCAGATCTTGGCTCGAGACAGGTCAAGGTTGTGGAGTTCCATGCTGAACCCGAAAAAGCAACACACCTCCGCGATCCTCAAACAGGCAGCACAGCCCCGAGCATCAGGAGTCTGAGTCGGGAGAGCGATGGTGCTGGCGAGATGCTTGAAAAAGGTCCTGACGATGATACGACAAGTCTAGCTAATCCGTCTGCTGTCTTTTTTTTAACGGAAGAAGGCGGAGAACCTATCGGACCGCCGGCGAACGACGAAGCTATGGCGTTGAAACGACTAGAAACATTTGTGTCCGCTGCTCTTGCCAAAGAAGCTGCGAGTGTGAAGCTGACAGACGTGAAATCGGCCGACACGATTGTGGAGCTCCAGCCGGCCCAAGCTATCACAGCGTCGGACATCATGACCCAAGGGACCGCAGCTTTGCATGAAGCCGCGGAGTGCCTCTCCGATTCTCGCACATTTGACTCTCCAACGGAGTGTGCACTCCTCAAATACCAAGAGCAAGCCTCCCCGCTACGTACCTTCCGCCCGATACATCCTCTCACCATCTCCCTGCAAACCTTACAACGAGAAGACCAGATCTCAGTCAAAAGCAGGTACGCAGAACCATCTGCAGTAAAGCCCACCAGAAAACATGCAAAACTGCAACAGCACCGGCAACTACATCATCAGCATCATCACCAACATCAACAACAAGAACAAGAACACCACGAACAAGAGCAAGAACCAGAGCAACAACAAGAAGAGGAAGAGCAACAACATCCTCAAGCCGCTTACTCGAGCGCGTCCAAGCTGGTGTCCCCGCGATCCGCTGGAGTATTGAAAGCAGGGCTGCCTTCCGCTGCGCTTGTTACCAGGAGGTCCATTCTGAGAGCACGACACCTCGGCATAGATGTTAATCCTGCTTCATCACCAGATGCTGGTCCCACAGATGGCGCTGCTTCCATGCCTGCGAAGCTGAAGGATGGTGGAACTGCTAGTGATGCGCTCGCTAGAGGTGTAGGGGTAGGACTAAGGGTAGCTGGTGCGGTGAATGCCCTGCAGGCATCAATGCAGACCGCAGGAACAGAAACCGCAAACTTGCAGAAAGCTGAACACCCACGTCTGCGTTCGATTGGATTGATCATGATGAACCAGAATTCAGTGGAGGCGACGGGTTCCGTCGCGGATCGGCTTCGAGCGCGCGCCGTGAAGATTATTGCACGAAAAAGCGCTTCTAATACACCGACCGCCGCATGCTCACCTGGGAACCTCATTGCCACTTTGGCTACCGCCACGGCCCTTGAGGCCGTTCATGACGAACGTGGTGCAGTTCCTGCTACTGGGGGGAACCTAGGAACAAGTGGGAGCGCTTGCCGAGCACCACCTGTGGTGCGGAGCAAGCGACCCGTGCTGATTGAGCAGCTGCAGAAAAGTGCCCAGGAAGCTGTCATCGCAAACATAACCGAGCACGGCAAGGATGGTACTGCCCATTTTTCGGAGTTCCGCAAGTTCAAGGAAAGTAGCCTCGTTTCGTACTACAGCCGTTCCGAAGCCGAGGTTGCTCGTTACCACTCGCAGTCGAAACAGCTATTTCAGCAGAAGTACAACACACTTACTGTATGTCTCCATCATTTTTAAAGGGTATAGTACATATTCGTGGGACAGTAGTTTGTTTTGTTTTGGCAGCCGCTGCTTACAACTTTACGGAACTCAATGCTTAACAAGAG
Organism: Diplonema papillatum; assembly: GCA_030068145.1. Classification (NCBI taxonomy): domain Eukaryota; phylum Euglenozoa; class Diplonemea; order Diplonemida; family Diplonemidae; genus Diplonema; species Diplonema papillatum. The sequence continues at coordinate 3,908 of JAPJBO010001207.1, read as the reverse complement.
TGATGATGAAGGCTAGCAGTTCACAAAAGCGCCTCAGGCACCGATGCCCTCGAAAGTGAAAGCTGAGCACGCCTGCTCGATGTTGAGCTCGCCGACACAGTCGGAATCACAAGAAGACCTAGCCCCGCTAATTCCATATGTACTCGGTCTCGACGACGCAGTAGCAGGTGACGACATCATAAAGTAAGCTGACCAACGAGAGAGTGCATGCTAATCCATGTGGTTCATGTACTCAAAAGAACTCAATGCTTAGCAAAATCTGATATGGGCGGCTTCAAATTTCCATCTGAATGCCACCTAAACACACACAAGTTGTCGACAACCAACAAGTAACATAAACAAAACCGCGCATTTCTAATGTGAGGTACGGTCGACACTGAAGTCGGAAAGTCGTTTTCTACGTGCAAAGAAGCAACCAGCCAAAAATATAGATCGACCGACTGATCAGCCTGAAGAGCGCCGGTCGAGCAGTTTCGGTCATGGAACACGAAATTCGCTACCGCCACAAAAAGGAGTGGGCGGAAAAAAAGTCTGCTGAGCAACAGGAATGGGTGGCCGGCTTCAGCCAAAACGTGCTGCAACGTTTTCCCCAGTCGGCGGCCGCCAGCAAACTCTTGGAGCTGCTGGAAAGCTTCATACTATCTGAAGCAGGTGGAGAAGTACTTTGTCTGCGACACTTTGTCATTCTCCTGAGCAAGATCAAGCGCCCGCTGATGCTTCTCAACGAGAGCATCGCAATCCTTCATGCGATGGTGCCTGCTTTTCACATTTCTCAGGAGCAGTTCGTCGACGCCATTCGCGAACGACTGAAGCCCTTCTTCGCAAAGCGGCAGGACTCTAATAGTTTTGACAAGGAGTACCGCCTCTGGCTCACAAACTCCAGTCGGAGGTCGTGGGCAGACCGTGGTTTTGAGCAACATGATGAGATTGTCGTGTCTTAGCTACCTCTTCTTCACTTTCTCGGCAATCGTTCAACGTCTTTGTTTCTTGACATACGGCTCACGACCTCAAGGTCTGCTCCAAGTCTACAGGCAGAAAGCTTACCATGTAGGCTACTCTTTGTTCTTCACCAAACCGCCTACCCTATTTTGAAACATGATCGAGCTTCTAGTTGAATGGCAGCCAGGCTTTGTCCCCAATGCCCGTGTTCTTCCCCGCGAGTTTGATTGACCTTCCTCATAGAAAGGAGCACCCCAAGATGAACCTGTTTTCGAACAAAGCTGGGTTGTGCTTGGGTAGGGCTGCCATTCTACATCATGTTTCAGGATGACTCAGATGACGCAGTACTTACCTTTCCCCTCTCAGCTGTCATTTCTGCCATGGAATTGCGCACGAGGCTTCACAGCCTCACCCTTTGCACCGCTTTGTTCTGCTGGGTGCCGCAAGACAACCTTTTCAGGTTGCCGCGCAGCCTCAAGCTTCACGCAAATGCATTAATTTTCTCGCGACCGGAAATCTGTAAGCTACACGGCAACGAGAAATGCAACAAATCAGGATCATACATACACTAAGTCAATGCGGGAGTGAAAACGTGCGGGAGCGGCCACTCCCGCATTGAGGGAGTGCCACTCCCGCATAACTTTGAGGGCGTGAGGCACCGCACAAACGACCGCAAAACCACCCCGCAATCCGGAGTGGGAATCCAGGGTGTACATATGAACACCACCGCTCACTGCGGTGAGGTTGCAAACCAAACAACACGACCCAGTGGAAAACTGCAGTTCGAATTCTGCAGCTCCACAAGACGTAGAGGCCAAGCCAGCCACCTCACCAACCAGCCACAAGTTCCTATCTTTCGAGACTGGAGGTCCTATGAACATGCAATGTGAGTAGCCTCTATTCGAGCCAACCCGGCTTTTAATGTTGCGAAAGTGTATAGTTTTTGGACTAGATAATAGTGCGGAGCAAGCTTTTTCTTACCCTTCCGAAAGATATGCGGGTGGCAGAGTGAGCGGGCGTCGGCCTTCAGGCCGGTAGGTCCGGGTTCGAACCCCGCCCATCACACTTCTTCGGTCGAAGATTGTTTTCGAGGTTTGTTATGGGGTCCAATGTGCCCGAAATTTGCGTTTTTTGCGGAGTTTCCCAGAATCTGCGGTATTCGGGTCACCACAGGAAACGGAGTCGGGGGGGGGGAAATGTTTATTGGGTTTGAAGAGCGCGTGGTGCTTGCACCACTGAGGCCAGTTATTTAACCGCGGATTTAGTGAAGGATTGGGGGTCCGGGGGGGTCTCCCCCCCGGGTACTGGCGCCGAACTTGCCAACACAGGCTGAACTTGCTACCACACGCCGAACTCATCACCAGAACCCAAACTTTGCTTGCGCCGAACTTTGCTTTGCTTCACCAGAACTTAGCTTCGCCCGAACTTTGGTCCACTGGAACTTAGCTTCACCCAAACTTTGCTTCGCTCGAACTCAGCTGCACCGAACTTTGCTTCACCAGAACTTAGCTTCACCCGAGCTTTGCTTCGCCCGAACTCAGCTGCGCCCGAACTTTACTGTTTCCCAAACTTTAACAGCTGCCTCCAGTCTCGCCCCGCGCCGGCCTTTAGCCGAGCGCACGTACTTTTTTTTGGGTTCCACGTGAGTGATGATTTTGTTTCGAGGTTTGAGTTTAAGTACAGTGGCATATCTTGTCCAGGTTAGGTTTGGGGCATTTGGTGAAGTTCTTTGTTGTGTGTTACTACTTGGCTCGGCTTCTTGTTTCGTGTTCGCAGTTCTTTCTTCTTCTTGTGTGCTTGACTTCTCTGTGAAGTTGCTTGACCGCCTTTCTCTATCACTGGATTTGGTGGGGTTGGCAAGGCATTTTTCTCACGCAGGCTTCTATCCACATCTCATCGACCGTTCTCAAGCTCGCTTCGCCCTGTCTCGACTTTTTTGGTAGTCCTGCTCAGGTCGTCGGTGTACCCAGTCTTTGCAATCACCCGTTTGTTCCCGGTGTTCGGGTGCTGGCATCGGTTGTTGGCTTGCGGTTTGGTTGTCAGATGTGCTGGTGCAGGATCGTGTCTCTACCATTTGGAGCACAACTTCTTCGAGGACTGGGGTGTCGGCAAATCTGATCCACAACCGGTGTCCGGGTTTGCGGGTGGCCTACAGTGAAGGCTTGGGATTTCCCACTCCTGTTTTGAGCTGCGGTGTTGGCAGTTTGTCTACGACCCGCCTCTACCTCCGCTATTCCTTTGAGCTTTTAGAGTTTCTGGAATGTGGAGTTCTGGGGTGGCTTCCAAAGTGCGAGTGAGGGGTCATCGCATGTTTCTCGATAGCTTTTGTCAGGGGTGTCGTTGTTCTGCTTCGGTTGTGTTGCACTCCTTTCTTTTTACGATAAATTTGAAATTCTCAAACTTTGCTCTCTAGTGAGCTACCCGCTTGGCAGCCACAAACCAAGAATGCATACTCATCTAAATTGCCCAAATGATACAGGGTGATACGCCGAGATGAGGTTACACCACGGATTTACTTTTAACCACACTCCAGGCCCCCTTTGCCCATCAGTAAGTGTCATAGCTGCTAGCGGTAATTAGACCTCAGCAAAGCGAAGTGTGGGTGGTGGGCTTGTGGATGACAAGAAGGGGGGCACCGCCATGCTTCCTGTAGGAGCAGTTGTCCGCATTTGGATGGGAGGTGGAACTGTGGAGGCAGGAGGCGTCTTGAAGGAAGTGAGCAGGAGATGGTGGGACGCCGATATCATCGCGCTCACCGACCAATCTTATACATATGAAGTACGATGGCGCTGGTGTGACCTGACAGAAGTTCTCGAACTGCATCCAGATTGGCAAGCGGCACGCCACGTAAATTCGTGGCTTCTGGTGTCTTCCCCGCTGCTGCCAAAACTTACGACATCGGTTGAAAAAGAAGGTGGTGACGAACACTCCAGCTTCATTGCAGTCGTCCGCCATGTCTCAGACACACA
>JAPJBO010001206.1:0-59896 GCA_030068145.1 Diplonema papillatum | reverse complement strand
GGCTTTTTTTCCGACTAATTTGTTCCGGGAAGTGAAAATTTGTTCCGGGAAGTGAAAATTTGTTCCGGGAAGTGAAAATTTATTCCGGGAAGTGAAAATTTATTCCGGGAAGTGAAAATTTGTTCCGGGAAGTGAAAATTTATTCCGGGAAGTGAAAATTTGTTCCGGAAACTGAAAATTTGGGGTTTGCCAAATTTTCCAGATTTTCACCATTTGTGTGTGATTTTTACAATTTTTGTGTAAGGTACGCATACCCGAACCCCCCCCGCATACCCGAACCCGCATACCCAAACCCGCAAACCCGAACCCGCAACCCGCGTACCCTAACCCCGCAAACCCTAACCCGCAAACCCCGCAAACCCGCATACCCAAACCCGCATACCCAAACCCGCATACCCAAACCCGCATACCCTACCCCGCAAACCCGCATACCCTAACCCGCAAACCCGCGTACCCTAACCCCGCAAACCCCGCAAACCCGCATACCCAAACCCGCAAACCCGCATACCCAAACCCGCAAACCCGCAAACCCGCATACCCTAACCTCGCAAACCCGCATACCCGAACCCGCAACCCCGCGTACCCTAACCCCGCAAACCCCGCATACCCTAACCCGCAAACCCCGCAAAAACCCGCAAACCCCGCTTACCCGCATGCGATAACGTTTTTCAAATACACACAGCAGATCAAAGAAAGGGGGGAAAGGTGGAAAATGCAGATCAAACGGGAGTAGAATGTGCACACTCGCTTATCCGACTCTTGACTTACTATGCCGTGTTCTGAAAGCTGTCGAGGGGCCCCTCCATAGGTTCTCGCATGATTCGTTCGCCTATGTAACACTATCCGTTTGTAGTACGCTTCGCAATTGTGTTCTTGCACTCTAGCCGAATGGCGGGTGGCGGAATTCCGCGCTCGGGCGCAAGACACAATTATGCTGCTTTTGCAGTGCAAGCCGAACCCGGTTCGCGACTTCGGTTGCGGTAAAGTGTTACAAAGTCTTCGGCTTTCAGATCCGGATACGCGTATGCAACAGATAGTTAGAGGTCACTTGAAGGATACCCGTGTGCAGCGTTCGAAAGAGTTTGCGTATCTGGAGTCTTTTTTTTTTTTCGGGGGGTGCCCTTTTGACCCTATGTATTTTATTATTTTTTGAGAAGAGAGTTTACGACAGCCTCGAGGATATTCGTCATTTCCTGCGTTCGTCCAGTGTAATTGTCGTCCAAGTTACTGACCGTGGGAAGGGGTTCCAAGAAGTCTGTCTGAGTGCGCGATGCAGTTTACCGATAGCCACCGCGTGCCTTCTGTGCCAGGGGTCGGATACGTTTACTTGCTGACCGGTGCTAACTTTGTAGAAGGCCCACCTATCAGCCTGAGTTCAGCTCCACAAGGTTCGTTTCGTTAAGGCAACTCATGATCACTTCGGTGTGAGGGATTAGTCCTGTTAGAAACTACTTGTGGGCGCCTGCTCCGTTGCGTGGTCTTCTCTCCGTACAGTGTTCCACATCTGGAAGGTCCTTGCGTTCAGTTCGCGCTTCCTGTGGGCACAAAGACAGTCGGTGACTTCAGGAAGGAATCAGCCATTCTTGCGTGATGTACGAAACTGAAAATTTGTTCCGGGAAGTGAAAATTTGTTCCGGAACTGAAAATTTGTTCCGGGAAGCGAAAATTTGTTCCGGGGAGTGAAAATTTGTTCCGGGGTGAGTTTTTTTTCTGGGAGGCTCACTGATCGTGTCAGCCATTTTTAGCCCAGAAATGAAAAAAAACTCACCCAGGAACAAATTAGTCAGAAAAAAAGCCCACCCCGGAACAAATTTTCAGTTCCCGGAACAAATTAGTCAGAAAAAAAGCCCTCCCCGGAACAAATTTTCACTTCCCGGAACAAATTTTCACTTCCCGGAACAAATTTTCACCTCCCGGAACAAATTTTCACCTCCCGGAATAAAAAAGTCGGAAAAAAAGTCGGGAAAAAAGCCACCCCGGAATAAATTAGCCCCACACCCCCCCCCCCCCTCCTGGTGCAACCCACTGTGGACCTACTGTGGGACCCACCTTAGCCAAATTCTCGAAGGTGAAATGGTGGAAAAAGTGGGTCAAAAAATTTTTTTTCGAGTGCTTTTTTGGGAGGATTTGGGCCAAAAAAAAATTTTTTTTTCTTGGTCGCTGCTGAGGAAACCACCTTAGAGCGGTCACCACCCTGCTGCACACAGGCCCTGCAGGAGGGGGGGGGGGGGCAGTGCTGATACTAAGCCTGAGACCCAAAACGAAGTTGCTAACCTGGGTGGTGGTACCCCCCCCCCCTACCCCCCCCCCCCCCCTCCTGGTGCAACCCACTGTGGACCTACTGTGGGACCCACCTTAGCTAAATTCTCTAAGGTGAATGGTGGAAAAAGTGGGTCAAAAAAATTTTTTTTTCGAGTGCTTTTTTGGGAGGATTTGGGCCAAAAAAAAAAATTTTTTTTTCTTGGTCGCTGCTGAGGAAACCACCTGTAGAGCGGTCACCACCTGCTGCACACAGGCCCTGCAGGAGGGGGGGGGGGGGGCAGTGCTGATACTAAGCCTGAGACCCAAAACGAAGTTGCTAACCCTGGGTGGGGGTGGGTACCCCCCCCCCCTACCCCCCCCCCCCTCCCCCCCCCCCCCCCCCCCCCCCCCTCCTGGTGCAACCCACTGTGGACCTACTGTGGGACCCACCTTAGCTAAATTCTCTAAGGTGAAATGGTGGAAAAAGTGGGTCAAAAAATTTTTTTTCGAGTGCTTTTTGGGAGGATTTGGGCCAAAAAAAAAATTTTTTTTTCTTGGTCGCTGCTGAGGAAACCACCTTAGAGCGGTCACCACCCTGCTGCACACAGGCCCTGCAGGAGGGGGGGGGGTGTTTAGGGGGGGGTACCCCACCCACCCTCGTTGCCGTCCGGCTGACAACGATGCCGAGTTTAGGGGCCTTAGCATCAGCACTGGGGGGGGGGGTCTGGTTTATTCGCCATCCGGCCAAAGTGGCTGATTCTAACAAGAGCGCTGCCCCCCCAACTAAGATTTTCCCCCACAAACCAGACTCACACCGCTGTCCTGTCTGCAGACACTCAGGTTCCGCGCTGATGATGGTCCGCCTTAGGTGTCCGTGGCTTAAAGGACCGAAACACGGCGCAGACGGGACCAGTGCGGTGTTGAGCACATACCCATTCCAAGCACGTTCTTGCATCCCCCCCCCCCCTTCCACAGTGCAGTTGCCTTGGAGGCTGGGTGGTCAAGTTCTCTAAGGTGAAATGGTCAAAATTCCCTGCCAAAAGTGGGCCCACAAAAATTTTCCAAAGTGCGGTATTTGGGGTATTTGGGGGGGGGGGGGGGGGGGGGGGCAGGTTTATTTCCTGGCCAGCATTTTTAGAAATACGGTACCGGTATACAAGAAATCACTGGTCCCCCGGGAAGTCCGGGATGTTCATAATTATCCTCATCTTCCTTGGTTTTCGGTTAGTTGCTGACTGCCACAACTTTGAAAGGCTGATAGGCGATGCTGTCAGGCCCCAAATTGAGTGTTGTAAACAACAACGTGCAGAGCACACAAAATGTGGATACAGCGTGGTGGACCGGGTTCCGCTTTGCAGAATCGTCAAACGTTGGTCAAAACCACGAACTTCAGACTGTTATCGGTCCAAAGAGGAGTATCGTTGCGCGTACGCAGCACACCACCGACCCAAATCATTTTCTTGGAATACTTGTCTTGTAGCTAGTACCTGCATGTTGTTACCTGTGTTCGGTACAGGTGGTACAGGTACAGGTATCTTCGAGGACCTCTTGCGATGCTTTCTTTCCCAGTCGGCTAGAGTTTGGGAGAGCCTGTGGAGTGAAGGACGGTGCAAGATGCTGTTGCGACACCTGAAACTCTGGGTATTTAAAGGCTACGCGAGGTTAAAGGTTACGGTGAACCATAGATACCGCCGGGAAGGGAACATGTTTTTCAACGCCAAAATTCGCTTTTCGTTAGATGTAGACTTCCTCGTTTTATACGCCGCATCACCGCACGCGCGCACTGACTGTTCTGTCTTTCCAGTGAGAGAGCTTCTTCAACGCTTTACTGACGGGAGACGTACTCATGTAGAAAAAGGCAGAACCGAACTGGTGTTCGGACACTGCGCCTCCCAGGGTGAAGACACGCCAAAAACGAATTAATGGTTCTTGTTGCGAGTATAAGAATATGCGACACGAAACCGCTGCCAACAAAATTGTGAGCTCATCTGCCTCGTTGTCTTGTCTGATTTCGAACTTGTCACTAGCTCACAGCAACAGACAAAGGTTGCACCACGGCGAAAGGGCAGCGAAAGTGGCTCTTCTGGAGTCACGTAGCGAAAAGCTAGCATAGTGTGGTACTCATTTGCATGCCAAAGACTCGACTAACGCAACAAGAAGCCGTTGTCGGGCGAAAGCTTCTGTCGCCAATCCTGAAGTTTCCACAGCTTGAGGATTCGACATGCTGCTTGAAGAGTCGTGCGACAACAATCGTTGTTCAACCGGCGCAGCGGGATTCTTTTTGGGGGGTGTATTTTTTTTTGGTCACGTGTGTAAGATCGTCTCCTTCCGTGTTAAAACTCGGGGGTTTTAAGAGTGAAAGTTCACTTGAAACTCCGGGGTTTTAAAGTCTCCGGGTGACCTTCGTCGTTGTGGGAAAATATCCTTTGTGCGCTGAGTGTCGTAAGAGTGGTGGCTACAGAGTGGAGGTAAGAGGATCGGTGGGTACCTTGGTTGTTGGTCATTGGTGGTTTCGGCCATTGTCCACATACCTTACTTACGGTAGGCCCTCCTCAGTATGGTGCCGCAGTAGGTGACTGTCTTCTTGGTACCGTATAATTTTTAGAGTGCAAGTTCGCTTAGGGATCCGGGGTTTTAAAGTCTCCGGGTGACCATTGTCGTAAGGTTCCTTTAAGGTATAGTATGTTAGTGTGCGTATCGTATCTGCTGTAGTGGCTGTACGTGTGTACTTGTGATTTTTGCGGGATGATCTTAAGCACGTGAAAGCGCGATCTTCTATACACGGGGAAGTATCCCTTTCTAGAGTTAAAGTTCGCTTGACTTTTTCCAAGACACGTCCCAAGTGTGGCCGAGCATTTGGCTGGCGCGCTTGTCCTAGCACTCTCCACGGAGTTGTTTTGTTTGGTTGCTATAGTAGGTAGCTGGTCGCAAAGGAATTGCTTGTTGCGGAGGAGAAGGCATGTGTAGGGAGGAAAAGGAGGCAATTTGGCTATTTCTTTGTACGGACTGTGCTTGGAAACAATACGGCAAACGGTGAGTACAGGGTCTTCTTCAGCATGAACTGAGGAGCCCGACCAACAATTCGTCAGTTGGCTCTGTGGAACAACAGACCACACCGTCGACATGGCAGTGCAAAAAGATGACCGGCAGCGTTGGAACCTATCATGCAAACAATTGCATGTCAGCTCCTTCGCACACACAAACGCAACTTTGTGACATTTCTGTCCACAACACAGCATCCGCAGAACATTCATTTGTTTGGTCGCTGGTGGCCTCGGGCTTGAATCTCGCGCTCGGCTTTTCTTTACGCCATAAGGCAGACTTTGTTTGAGTTAGCAGACCACTCTGGCTCGTGGTGCTCACGAGTTTATGTATAGGACTCGGAACTTCGGGCCATAGGCTCTGCTTTGAAATCCCGAACTCTCAAGTGCACCGATTGCGTTTCACTCCAGTCTCCTACTAAATAGTGGAAGCTTACACGGCCTTTGCAGGAAGAATTTAACCTTCGTTTCTGGACTCAAGAACCAGATTTTCGGCCCTCGATGACTTATTTTGGTCATTATTTAGGTGCTATAGGATGGTGGGCGGTCAGAATGGTGTCCTTTCAAGGCACAAGATCCCGTTTTAAAATGTGCGGATAGAAACGGAGTGTTAGTGGTGACCCTGGGGGGGGAGTAACTTCAGAGATCAAGAATTGGTCGCCAATCACGATGACCATCTTCCTGTGTTTGCATCGCAAATCCGTATACGCCGTGAGTCGAAAAACAAGACTAAGCCGGTCCATCCCCTCCTGATAGACTGTGTTGGACAGAAGAATGCAGCTCCAGGCAATTCTATGCAGCTCCAGGGGATAGGGGTGGACCTGATAGACCGTGGTGGACCTCGATTCGCTACAATGAACAGCGGCAGGCAATTCGGTGCAGTTCCAGGAGATAGGGATGGACCGGCTTATAAGACATGCGGAGGCAACAGGATCAAACACAGAGAGTAGGGGAGGTGGACTGCCCCATAAATGCAAAATCCAGAAGGTGAGCACAGCTAGTGAAAGCGATGCACTTTTGAGCAAGTACTGAGTAGATGACGCCAACGCTGCAAACAAGCCTGCAAAACAAATGCCACGTCTCACATACTAACAACAGCGTCAACAGTGTTGCAACTGGCCCACATCGCATGTAACTTCACGCACTTCAACTACGCACAGCCTGTCAAGCTCATGAAGTGTTCTGTCCAGGACGACACTGCGAAGTTATTTTCCCTTTTTTTACCGATTCTACACAACCTTTTTAACAGAAACCTTCCGCTGGTTTAAAAGCCGTGCCCGCGTGATAACCCTTATTTTTCCTTTTTATCAGAGCGAAAATGGCAGTACTGACAAAACATTTCTTCATCCCCCACACTGGTCGATAAGAACGGTGTCACCAGCACAGAGCCCGGATGCCTCCCAACGGGATTGCCTTGGGCAATCCCATCGCCCACCGGTTGCAGGCGTGCCACTCCCGCATTGCGAGGGTGACCCCGACCGCACAAACAACCGCACACCCACTCCCCCATCCGGTGGGGGTCCGCCGTGTAATCCGCCGGTCTTGGTCTCGATTCCTTTCTGGTCCATCCTTCGCTTGCTCATAGTAGATCAAACTGATACGCAGCAACAATCTGTGACCACAAACTGCGCAAGCCGCTGCAGACTACCTGTTGCACGAGTCGTGTCATGCTTTGGTCGCTTCTTGCACCGCGTATTGTTTGTCTCCGGTGCGCGTCACGTCCGCTGTGCAGTTTGACGACGAGCTCGAGGAATCACCAGATGATTCGGCGCACTTCCTTTTCTCCCGTCCGCAGCTGAGTAGTCGTAAGAGAAAACAGCCAGAATTGACGCCAAGGACACAGGGGACTACATAACCCGGTTTGTCGAACGTGGTTGCCACAGGTTTGGTTTCTGCTCCGAGCACCTCTTCCAACGTACGCCTGGCCCATTGTGTGCCTTGTTCAGATTTTCTTAAGTTCTGAACAACCGTGGCCCAGCTGCGTTTCTCGTATTCGCAACGGTTCCAGCCGAGACGTTGTTGCAGGCACAACGTGCAAGAAAGAAGGAATCAGGAGCCGCGGGTAGCACCCGAGAGCGCCCTCCCTCAGCACCTTTTCTGTTGCAACGTGACATCAGCAAGAACCCTGATTTATTTTCCGGTTCGAAGAGACGTGGGCATTTTCGGAAGGCGTCCAGATCAACGGCAGCGCATGCCCAGCCTCCGCGCGTGAACCGCGGTGAGAAGGACTCAACGGGCTTCGGTTTAAAGGAGGATCGCGACACCACGTGGAGTTCAATTGAGTATCATGCGTCAAGTTGGACGAAAACTTCCGAACAAGCAGATCCGAGCGAGAACATACGGGAGTGCAAAGTATGCTGGACATGCTCTGTGCCGGTGTTAGAAAAAGAGGATTGTTGCTTTGTGAGCGAGGAAGGGATGCCGAGTTATGCTTCCGAACATCCTTCGGCGACGATAGAGGCGAGAAGGTGAGGGGAAATCTCGAACCTCCTGAACCTGACAACAAGCCATGGGATGAATCGGGTGTGTCGGGCATCGATAGTTGCGGCAAGAGGGATCTGGCTGCCAATCGGGAGGTGCCGACGTCCTCCTCGGTAGGGGAAGAGGAAACACCTGTGGCGTACGCTTCAGATGTTGTAAGTGCGCACGAAAGATCGTTTTCGGCTCCTTTGGACTCAGCGATCACGCCGATGTCCCAGTATGCGCAGAGCCTGCTTCTCCGGGCGGTCTTCCACACCACAATTTCGGCAATGACATCAAGTACAAGCTTCACTAAATAGAGCGACAGCGTAGCATAAATTAACCGCCCGGCCAGCTGCGAACACCAGTTCAGGCTCGTAGCTGAGTACAGACTTAAGGAAATAGCTAGAAGAGCACTCATTTGCAGGATCAGTAGTACGAAGCCGACCAAATTGTCACGCGGTTTTGCGTACGGTTGCGTGTTGAGCTGCAGGTAAAGAAGGATGCCGAATATGATAGAACTGAACAACTTTACGTGTCCGCACGCGACGCGATTGCCTACCGGCAAAGCTGTGATGGCCGAGAGAGCAAAGGACGCTGCAAACTCAATAAAGAACCACCACGCTGTCTCTGGGCGATACGTGATTACCAAGCACGAAAACCGACGGACCCATTCGTGCTCTTCCGAAACATTGATCCACTCGCCCGGACCTACCAAGAGACCCAACCAAGAGTTTGTTGTTTCGGGGTCAATAGCGTACCTTGCTACCGGCTCACCTAGTTGGACAGTTGACCGCGTCCCCTCCATCACAACCGAGAACAGTGCAACTGGAACGAGGACGTGAACTGCAAGAGTGATGAGCCCCACCACAGCCTGAACCCACCCTTGATGGGAGAATAGAAGCTGAAACCCTGCATACGAGGTTCCCTGGTACAGCCATAACACGAGGTAGAGAGGCGCGGCCGGAAAGCGCAGTAGTGCTCGCATATCGCGTGCAGGCCCCTTGTGGTGAACAGCCTGCGAAAGCATCGTTGCCGTTTGTACGCATACGAAGTGCACCAGGAACAAACCCAACATGATGGAAATGTTGCCAATCACAGCTCCGAATGCCATAGAATCGTCGATTGAGAACTGCAGAGGATGCAAGGCCATCGCTATGTTTCCTTCCGTTCCCCCGGTGCAATGCTGCGAAGCGATGATAAGCTTCGATAGGGCAGCCCCACTGCCACTGGCACCAGCTGAAATTAACAGACCCACAGAAGCTGCATCAGCTGTTTCCGTGACAGTGGTGCTGACTACTTCGACCCCATTCACGATACGTAGTGGCGTCGTAGTGCTAGGCAGAAAAGATGGTGCAATGGTCGTAGGCAGATGTGTGAGTGGCGATGGTGTCAGTGGCGCATTTGTACGTGGCGATTGTGTCATAGGTGCATGTGTTAGCACTTGTGTCGACGGTACGTCTGTCACTGGTGCTGGTCCTTGTGCAGGTGGGGCTGTTGTTGATGGTGCTTGTGTTAGCAGCGCCTGTGTCGGTGGCACTTGTGTTGATGGTGCGTATGTTGGAAGCGCTTGTGTCGGTGGTGCTTGTGTCGGCGGTGCTTGTGTCAATGGTGCTTGTGTCAATAGTGCTTGTGTCGGAGGTGCTTGTGTCAATGGTGGTTGTGTCAATAGTGCTTGTGTCGTTGGTGCTTGTGTCGGTGGTGCTTGTGTCGGCGGTGCTTGTGTCAATGGTGCTTGTGTCAATAGTGCTTGTGTCGGAGGTGCTTGTGTCAATGGTGCTTGTGTCAATGGTGGTTGTGTCAATAGTGCTTGTGTCGTTGGTGCTTGTGTCGGTGGTGCTTGTGTCGGTGGTGTTTGTGTCAATGGTGGTTGTGTCGGTGGTGCTTGTGTCAATAGTGCTTGTGTCAATGGTGCTTGTGTCAATGGTGCTTGTGTCAATGGTGCTTGTGTCAATGGTGCTTGTGTCAGTGGTGTTTGTGTCAATGGTGCTTGTGTCGGTGGTGCTTGTGTCAATGGTGCTTGTGTCAATGGTGCTTGTGTCAATGGTGCTTGTGTCGGTGGTGCTTGTGTCAATGGTGCTTGTGTCGGTGGTGCTTGTGTCAATGGTGCTTGTGTCGGTGGTGCTTGTGTCAATGGTGCTTGTGTCGGTGGTGCTTGTGTCAATGGTGCTTGTGTCGGTGGTGCTTGTGTCAATGGTGCTTGTGTCAATGGTGCTTGTGTCAATGGTGCTTGTGTCAATGGTGCTTGTGTCAATGGTGCTTGTGTCAGTGGTGTTTGTGTCAATGGTGCTTGTGTCGGTGGTGCTTGTGTCAATGGTGCTTGTGTCAGTGGTGCTTGTGTCAATGGTGCTTGTGTCGGTGGTGCTTGTGTCAATGGTGCTTGTGTCGGTGGTGCTTGTGTCAATGGTGCTTGTGTCGGCGGTGCTTGTGTCAATGGTGCTTGTGTCGGTGGTGCTTGTGTCAATGGTGCTTGTGTCGGTGGTGCTTGTGTCAATGGTGCTTGTGTCGGTGGTGCTTGTGTCAATGGTGCTTGTGTCGGTGGTGCTTGTGTCAATGGTGCTTGTGTCGGTGGTGCTTGTGTCAATGGTGCTTGTGTCGGTGGTGCTTGTGTCAATGGTGCTTGTGTCGGCGGTGCTTGTGTCAATGGTGCTTGTGTCGGTGGTGCTTGTGTCAATGGTGCTTGTGTCGGTGGTGCTTGTGTCAATGGTGCTTGTGTCGGCGGTGCTTGTGTCAATGGTGCTTGTGTCGGCGGTGCTTGTGTCAATGGTGCTTGTGTCGGCGGTGCTTGTGTCAATGGTGCTTGTGTCGGTGGTGCTTGTGTCAATGGTGCTTGTGTCAATGGTGCTTGTGTCAATGGTGCTTGTGTCGGTGGTGCTTGTGTCAATGGTGCTTGTGTCGGCGGTGCTTGTGTCAATGGTGCTTGTGTCGGTGGTGCTTGTGTCAATGGTGCTTGTGTCAATGGTGCTTGTGTCGGTGGTGCTTGTGTCAATGGTGCTTGTGTCGGTGGTGCTTGTGTCAATGGTGCTTGTGTCGGCGGTGCTTGTGTCAATGGTGCTTGTGTCGGTGGTGCTTGTGTCAATGGTGCTTGTGTCGGCGGTGCTTGTGTCAATGGTGCTTGTGTCGGTGGTGCTTGTGTCAATGGTGCTTGTGTCGGTGGTGCTTGTGTCAATGGTGCTTGTGTCGGTGGTGCTTGTGTCAATGGTGCTTGTGTCGGTGGTGCTTGTGTCAATGGTGCTTGTGTCGGTGGTGCTTGTGTTAAGGGAGCTTGTGTCGGTGGTGCTTGTGATGGTGCTTGTGTCGGCGGTGCTTGTGTCGGCGGTGCTTGTGTCGGCGGTGCTTGTGTCAGCGGCGCTGGTGTGGGTTCAGGCACGGCGGTCGTGCAATGATACTTAATTTTATGCAAGTCGCCGCCGCACGGATTAACGCGCCACTCTTTTAAATACGCCGCGTCCGGGCAGACCACAGGGTCAAAGTCCTTCATGTACTCCATTGTAGCGTCGTCGGAAAAGCTGCTGCAGGAAGTCTCATGGAAAGTTTCGACAGCGGTCGGCGAAACTCCGGCAGAATGCACTAAGCAGCAGGAAGAAAAAAACTTCGTTTTGTTATATGTTCCGAGGTCGCAGTTGCCGAACTCATTGGTGTGCAAGTGTTCTCCGTTCCCGCAAGACTGGCCCGCGATGATGTTGTACAATCGCGGCACACTATAGGTACCCATCGAACAGGCGCTCGACGAGGAACGACAGGAGCCGACCGTGGCCGAAGGATCGCAGTACGTCTGCATCTGCCACTCCCCTGCCCCGCAACTCCCTTTGACTAGCTGGAAGCCAGCCAAGGCGGCCCCACTCGGGCAGTCAAAATGCACAAATGAAAACGCCGGCAGCACGCCCTCCAGCGCCTGACATCCCGAGGATGCTATCTCAGTGACGAACCCCGCGGCTTCAAGTACACCTCGGCTGATGTAGAACCCCCACAGCCAGGCGAGCCATACTTTCGACCCGGCCATTCTCGAGGCCGCTTTTCGTTTACCGACGAGCAACCATGCAGCCCGACTGATTTACCTTTTTCTTTCCCAACACAAAAGATATTACCTGCGACGAAAAACAGTTCTTTTTTGACCAAGAGAGGGATATTTCAAGTTTCTAGCCTTCATTGTGGTTTAGATTGGATAGTTTTCTCTTCGCCATTTCTCACGAAACGGGGGTTCGTTCGGGTACACGTCAAGCTTTCCGAACCCCGCAATCATCGTGAGCAGACACACAAACTCAAAAGAGGCTCAGCTCCTCCACAATCAAACGTTTCAACAATCAAAGGATACGTGCCACTTTTCTGAGTGAAAGCTGGTAGGTAATTTCGTGCAAGCCCCGGCAGGAAGATATGAACTCTCGAAATATAAAATTCTTCAGAAGGCAAACCCTCCCACAGCTGTCTGCGTGGTTCCGTGACCCAGGTTGTTGAAACTGGCCAGCAGGAGGTCAGCAGGATTTCCCAGGCCGGAAGCGGGACCTGTGCTACCTGTGCCTCCAAGCCGCCAGCTTGGTTTTCAGAACTTGTTACCCAGGTACGGTGGCGCGATTCGGGCACATTTTCACTGCGAGAGCGTTGACTCCATGCCGATGATAAAAGCTGGCACTGCTCTGCCTCTGGCTTCATGGTCGAAGTTCCTCGGCCGACGTCTTCTGTGTATCCAGAAGAGAGTGTGACCTTTGAGTTCCGGCATTCTAAAAGCGTGCTTGCGACGATAAGTGGATGGCCTGGTAAAACAAATGTGCACACGTCAACCCCTCGTCGAACTTGACACGACGAACGTGTGTGTGGAAGTTGCCAGGAAAATAGCTTCTCGAGCACTAGGGTGGAGCCCTGACGCCTCCTTCCAGTCGATAGGATTCGACTGGTGCACTAGTCACGCCATTTACTAGTCACTTACTACTGATCTTACTTGTCATCACTGGTCATCACAAGTCCACCTGGTCCAGACGAAAATATCGGGGAGTATCGGGGAGTTTCGGGGAGTTTCGGGGAAATTCGGGGAGTTTCGGGGTATTTCCTTTGTGGCGACCACTTTCCCTGCAGCCGGCCTTGGCGAAGGCGGGGAGGGGGCTACGCTATTATGGCCCTACCTTGCGCAGAGCGGTCCCGTGTTTGGCTATGCCCCGAAGACGAAGATAGAGGCTGAGAAGGAAGGACAGACTGGGAGGTACAGGTTGGCACGGTTTGGAACAGGTAGCGACAGGATCCGCTGCGGCAAGGAGAGCAGGAACTGTTCCACCAGAGGTCGTGCGTACAGTGCGGGTACAGAGACAATGCTCGTGCTCGAGTCGCAGCTGGGGACGAACAGGCACGCCTTCAATGATGAGGTCTGGGGGATGGACGTATTTTCCACGTATGGGCGGACGTGCTGGTGGGACGCCTTCGAAGACGGCACCTCCGGCAAGAAGGGGCAGAAGAGGGTAAATTTAGTGGGCGGCGGAGACCCAGTGCATGGAGGTAGGCGTGCCCAGGCCACCACCAAGGACGAGAGAGTGTGTACGAGACATCACAAAGCGAAATGCGAAAAGTGCAAGCATCGGCAAGCGCCGGTAGCGCGCTGCTGCCGAGGCACACCACGCGACAGGGGACGGCCTCGCCGTGAAGTATTGCGAGAAGCACAGGATGACGCAGTGCGGGACGTGCAAGACGATCGCGGAATGCTGCAGGAACTCACACCGCGGATGCCTGCCTGCAGCACGATATGCCGATGTGCGGAGTCGGCGGCAAAGAGACGGAAGCGCGGGCCTTCGCCCCTGGGGACGCCCGAAGCGACACCGAAGTCGAGACGCAGGCTGCGACCATCGGCCCAAAGCGCCACAAGGGAAGCGGCGGATGCCGGCGCCAACACCGCCATCGAGAACGCCGAAGACAAGGCGACGACACTAGGACGGCCGCTGCAACGGCGGCGTAAGGACTCGCCATCATCGAAGACAGAGACGTGCACTCCGCGGCGGCAGAGGTCAAGATAAGGTAGCACGAAGAGGTAGTCACGAAAGAGAGCAGATGCAGATTATCGCCACAGGCTCTTGCATGCTAACCCTAACCACCAGGACCAGGGGCAGCTACGGTCGAAGACGGCAATTCGAGCGAGGAGTAAGGTTGATAACCAAAATGAGAGGCACGATGGCCATCCGAAAGCAGGGTTGCAGGATGATGCTTGGCCAGGATACGGTTGCTATGGCGACTGGGACAGAGAGATAACGCAAGATAGAGAGTCCTCCTTATGGGGTGGTCACACCTTCGCAGTCCCAGGGCCTCCACCCACCTGCATACGGTCGTCGACTGACCATTCCCGAGACGAGTTGGAATGCGGGTACCATCTTTCCGGAGATTTCCGGTTCCTCCCGTACTCTACAACTCCCCACATAAGTGAACGTGGACTCCGAAGTGGACACTCCTTTCAACCGGGTGCACGAATTCAGAATTCCGGGATGGGTTGACCCACTGTTTCCGATGCGGCTTCCAATCATCGAAGGCTAAACTCGGGTGCAGGAGCGGTGCTCGTCGTTCGGGACCAGATGGGGGACGACTGGGTCTGCCCGGTTTACACGTGACTGCTGCAGCGTGGTCAGAAGTGGGAAGGTCATCGGGAGATGGCGGGCGCGAATACTTTTTGCCCAAACCAAAACCCAAGAGGGGATTGGAGAGTTTGACATAAGAATGGCAAACTCGTGGTACCGAAGGTTGCAACCGCAAACAGAAGAGTCAGATGATGGTTGAACCTGCGCACATGCACACGACGCGTCCTGTTCAGACTCCTCCCTGTGTCCAAGGACTCAAAGGCAGGTCCTGCAGGTTTTCCAGCAACTGCTGGTTCGCCTTGAGGCCCTCCGAATCCGCAGGCTGCAGGGTGTGCCTCAACAACTGCCCAGGAGTCCAAGCTACAGTTGGTAGATGCATCCGGTTAGTAGAGGAAGAGGATCGGAGGAGGAGGAACACGGACGGCTCAAGAGAGCCGCGTCCGAAGCACTCTAGCACACCTCACCCACTTGCCCGCACCCGTCTACCCAACTACCCACCTGTTCACCCATCCACCAACCTGCCCACCACCATCCACCCATCTGTCCACTCAACTACCAACCTGTACACCTGCCCACCCACCGGCAGCCCCACATTTTCCCACAAAAATCGGGCTGAGTATCGGGGAGTTTCGGGGAAGTGTCGGGGAGTTTCGGGGAACTTACCAGGAGCCCGGACCAGGTGGCAAGTCATAAATCTTACATATGTCATATGACTACTACTGCAGTAGCCATTCTTAACCTGCAGTGGTCATTCTTACAACGTTCAGCACATTTGGAGGCTGATGATGCGACATAAAGCCAGAAGAAAAAGCGGAGTGGGTAAAGGCGACACCAAAAGGCGGAGAAAGAGCAGAGAGTTGCGACGCGACAGTCGCAGTGCCAACGCTACGACCGAAAGGGGCTCCTGCCTCTCTCTTATAGTTGCCGCGGTCACCTGCACTCGAATAAGTCGTTGCAGCGAGGATCTTGTTGAAGGCTTACGCCCGCTGCTGAACCCAGATATACCTGTGTTTCATGTGGGCTACAGCACATTTACCTCCTTCGAGATTTTGCAACTGGCAGTCTCCAAGTATTTCCTACAAAGCAGGTGCCCATACAAAAATTAAAGTGTGCTTCAAAAAAGAGTGCACGCATCGTGACTAGGCACTCGACTCTGCGCGGCACCCGGCCAAAATCTTGCGCCATGTTGGCACTTGTGTCTGCACTGCACTTGTCAACCTGCTTCGTGCCAGTGCCAACACTGACCCTGGTGCTCAGTGTCTTCGCCTCGGTGGAGGAGAAAAGCAACTGCAGCTCCACAACGGTCATTTTTTGAGTGAAAGTTCGCCTGCAATTCCGGGTTAGGTGGGCGAATGACACTTTTGTCCACCACATTTTCCTCCTTCGTGGTGGCGAAGACATTTTCTACAGTTCTTCACTCACTCCAGATTCTGGGTCATGAACTTTCAAAAGAAAACTGCGTAACGGGAAGCTTGTCGTATGGCCCGGTATGGGTACCGAAAAAAAAGAAACTCTCTCGCCCGGATCGTTTATCGACGGAAGCTAGAGGGGTGGGGTAGAAAGTGCAGCTACAGATGTGTCCTTTTAGACTGTTTCGAGTTTGTAAGAAGCCGGTTTTTTTTTTTTTTTCTTTTGGAGTTCAGTTGATGAGGCGGGGCGGGGATTCCGAGGACCTTGGCAAGGTCGGAAAAACGTTTTTTCTCTTTTGTTGAACGCATTGTTCACAACGTGTTCTCGTGAGAATGCTCGGAGACGGGCCCCCCGCTGCTTCTATCGACTTTATTGAACTTACGGCCGCCCGAATTTTCCTGTACACACGAATTAAGTTTCTTGACTGTTTTGTGTTACCGTCGATTCCATTGGACGGTCAGTTTGGTATCTTACGACACCATCTTTCTTCTTTGTACTTCGCAGCTGGCGGCCACCTCCAGTATTTTTTGTGCTTTAAATTAATCCAAAAGGCAGACGCTTCATTTCGCTTGTCCGTGCCGGCTCGATGTGCACTTGTTTATTTGCCGGTTAGGTATTCTAGCCTTTCCTGGTCTTAGCGCTTGTTATGGACCCAGAGAGGTCCTCATACAAATAACAAAGCGCTCGTGGGAGAAATTTCCGTTGCCTTTCACTTTATAGTTGCCGTTGATGTTGTTATTGTTGCTGTTGTTCTTGTTGGTGTTCTTGTTTTTGTCGCTGGTGTACTGTAGCTGGGGAAGTGTAAAATCCCGTCCCGTAGTTGTTCTCCGGGTTCGTTGGAGGTCGACCATGCAAAAGCCGGGGGCTGTGTGATCCACGCATCTGTATGTGCGAGCCCCCCCGTAGAACCCTGATACTCAGTCCGGAGTTTTGTGAGTGAGCAATCCTTGACGCAGGGTCCGGCGTTCCTGTAAAGACCTCACGTCGAGAAATTACTTGCACGGAGGTAGTACTCACAATTCTCGTTTTGACCGGCGCATATCATTTGTGCTTGCAAGGTTGATAGTGTTTGCAGCTCCGCATTTCGAAGTAGGCGACTCGTGTAAACAAGGAGTTAGCCAACGTGGCTCGTCGAGGAAATCTGGGACTCATCCTCTGTCCCAGTACAAGCAGCTTGCGCCACATTCCGGCATCCGTAGAACAAGTCGGCGGCCGCGCAGCAGACCCGTCCGTGGCGCGTGTAAAGCGGTCATCAACTCTTCTCTTCTTTTTCGAGCTGTGTTGTGTGTCCGTGCGGTTTGCCTTCTTAGAGTGAAAATTCTCTACAACAACACCGGGGGGGTTGTTTCTCTGTTCTCGAGTCAAAAGTTCGCTTGAGACTCCGGTGGTAGCTACGCGTGGAAGTTTCGGCGAGTATCTTTGTTGCCGTTCGGTGGCAGCTTTCGGCCACTCCTCAGACGTTCCACGCGGTAGGCCCTTCTCGGCACTGGGATCTTATATGAGAACATGAACCACATGCACTTTCTCACAGGCTAGGCTACTTTATGACGTTCTCAGCATGGTGGCCGCAGTAGGTGGCAGTCTGTCTATGTCGTGATATCGTTCGACAATCCCGAATTCCCGTATTCTTTCGAGCTCCTTGCAGCCTGTGCAACCCGGCGGCCCTCTCAGGCCCTCACCCCAGGTTCCTGTACCCATAACACAGTCGACGGACTCGAACTTCACCCAACTCTGCGAGCGATTTTATGTTTTTTCTTCTTTCTTCCCGCCAAGGTTCTGACCTGCGCACTTCGAAAGACTTGCCGGCTTTGCGTCAGGGCGGGAGCTCCGCAGCGGGGAGAATTGGAGATGGCCTCAGCATGCGCAGGGCAGTAGAGGAGGGCGCGTCGTTGCCAGGGGACTCTCACTCCTGTGGACGGCCAGGCTGATCGGACGCGGGGTGTGACTCAAAATATTTGCAAACTCTGCACGACATACCTTTACCGCAACTTCGAGGTCACCACTCACTTTGCCGTCCTGTGGATCGCCGACGACTGTTCGGTGTCGTTATGGTGTGATAATGAGTGGAAAATCCCCGTTTTCTAAACCCAAGCCTGCGGAATGCCAGGTTTTCTCCTTCTGATTCACGATTGCGGCAAGAAATGAGAGAGCGAGAGCCGAGCCGGGAGGCGGCTTCATATTTGCTTCTTTACCCGATCTGCTTTACCTCACCTTACTGCTTCCGTCTTAAAACACAGAGAGTCCAGTACGCTTGGATATGGTAATTCCTTGTTCGGAACTTGTGTGTGTTCTAAGCGTGATACTGCGCCCGTAGCAGTTGCTAGTCTTCCCTGTAAACAAACATACCGGGGTACCAGTCCTTGACGGAGCTTCCAACTTTGAGACCCTTCGTCAGCAAATCGGGTATCAAGACGTCGACGCGGCCAAGGGCTTCTTTGCCAACTTCATCCTGTTTACGTGTTCAGGTTCGCAAACACGCTTTCATGTCAGCTCGAAGGGCGGACGGTTCGCTTTGGGGGATAGAGCGGAGACAGACTGCTTTGTCTAACCGTCAGCCTCGCGGGGTGTTGGCCTCGTCGCATGTCCGGCGGGAAAAGCTGACGTTTCAAGAGCGTCTCGACATGTCCGCCTGTTTTTCCAAAGCTGGCCTGGCATGGTATCCGTTGGCCAGCTCTGATGACTCGCCGTATTTGAGATAAAGGACGTGTTCGCCTACTTCCCGTACGGTTTGGTACTGAAATGGTAGCAAATTTGTAGGCATACCTTGTCGAAGCAGTGGACGCGAATGACGTCTGTCGCGGTGGCCACGTAGCTGAACGTCTCGTTCCACTCGGGGTTGAGGGTCTGCACCTTCACGGACGTCACCTGCTTTTGCGGGTGCCGGTGCGACCCGAGCACCCTGCCGTTTTCGTAGCCTCGCAGCTTCACTTCGCAGTACGGGTCGGAAAAGCCCGAATCGTCCTTTGCCGCCAGCTTCCGGCCTTTGCTGACGGTGACCGAGAGAGTCAGCATCGTCTTTGCTTCGGCCGACATGTCCTTCTTCTTCCTGTCAGCAGCGATCGTCAGCACGAAGTTCGATTGCTCCGTTTTCAGGCCGAGCTCGGACGCGCCGTCGAAAGTGACGACCTTGCCCTGGCGGGTGACGACAGTGCTGTTCGTCGAGAATTGCCCCTTTATCTGGTACTGCGCCTCCGTGGCTGACCAGTCTCCCTCGTTGAACTCCTTCGCGTTGCCGTACCTCTTGCCCTTCCCAGTCCTGAACGAGACGCTGACGTTGTCCTTTTCTTCGATCAGCATCGAGTACACGAACGACTTAGTCAGCTTGTCATCCTTCGGCTGGCCGAGCATGAAGTACGTTCCGCCCGCTTTTAGAGTCGCCTCCTGGTACACGTCCCGCTTCTGGGTGCCGGTCGAGACCAACACGCTGGCTTTCGCCCCGCCTTTCACGACGAACATATTCATCCCCACGTACGTTGCGTCGGCGGTCCCGGGCTTGCACCCGCGGGAGTCCTTTTGGTGCAGCCCAAACCAGACCCGGCAGTCCTTCTTGCAGTCCAAAGCGACGACGAGATCCGAGCTGCCCTTTTCGAAGTTGCCGGCGCAGCGCACCTGGTCCCACGTCCCGTGGCAGTAGTTGATGGCGATGGAGTTGAAGAACTTCTTGACGTCGGCGTACGACATCCAGAACGTCCCGTCGTCCGAAGCGACGAACCCGCACTCTTTCTTCAACTCAGGCGTCCACGACTTGTCGCTGTCCGACCACTTCCCCGTCCATTCCTTGTCGTTGCCCCACGGGTTCCGGATCATGCACAGCTCGTCGCCTTTCGAAGTCTTTTTCACGGTGATCAGCGAGTAAGAGTGCTCGCATATCAACCCGACCGCCTGGTACTCGTCCCACAGCTTCTTCTGCTCCGCGGTCACCGCCGACTCGGGCACGTACATGATGTTCTTCCCCGGGGTTCCGAGCACCTGCAGGAACTCGTGCTCGTCGTTGAGCAGCAGCTGGTCGAACGACGTCGCGCCCTCGCCTTCGAAGTCGAACGTTTTGTACGGGCACCCCGTCAGGTCGCCGAGGGCCGGCGCCGCGCCGCCGGACATGATCGCCGCGAACGAACCGTGGACCTTCGCGTACGCCTTCTCGATCAGCGACACCCACAGTTCGTGCGGCTCGTCGCGGTTGCGGGCGAACGCCGGCTTCGGGCCCGAGCAGGGCAGAAAGTCGTCAACTATCACCGTCTGCCACCAGCCGTTCTTGCAGAGCGAGACCCGGTACAACCCAAGGTCGGGGTCCTGCCCGCTTTCGAAGCAGGAACGGACCAACCTTTCGAACTCGGCCACGGCGGACAGAGCGCCCATGAGGTAGCAGTCCGCCAGCGCACCCTGGTCGATGTCGTTCGGCTCGATGTCACCCACAAACAAAGCGGGTTTCAGTCCAGTGCCTTCGAGGAAGGTGTCCGGGCGCTTCCAAGGGTACATTTTGATCTCCCGTTTGACGTTCTCCGACTTCAAGGACGAGTCCCTGGGGGGGAACGTGATGTCGACGAACTTGATGCCAGCCTCCGCGCAAGCCTTCGCGGTGGCGTCGGCGGTGACCTTCGTGACGCCCTTCTTCTTGAGGACGGTCTTGACGGCGGAGATGTCCTTCTCCACTTTTTCGCTGGACTCCTTCATCTGCTTCTCCACCCACGCCTTGTCCGGGGGGCCCCCGGCGAACTTCTTTGTCATCTTCGTCCAACTGCCCTTCACCATCGTCAGGGACTCCCCTGGATACACCGAGAGCTTGAACTTATCGCCGTCGGCCTTCGTGTCCCCGACCGGCTTCACGTCGCCCGTGAAGCCGCACGTGACGATGTACTGCTTGTCGCGCGTGGCGTTGTGGAAGAGCAGATGCGTGCCGTCGGCTGCCTTCTTTTCCTCCATGAAGAGTCCCTCCTTGACCTCTTCTTTTTTGGGTGGCATTTTCTTCTTTGGTGTTCCTTTGTCGGTCACCGGAGTGTAATGCAAAAAGCTTACTTTTTGTCTGCGTATGTGTGTGTGTGTGTGTATAAGTGCACGGCTTGATGGGGCTTTGTTTTAAGCGAAGCACAGCCCACGTGTTGCTGTCACCAGTCGGTTTCGAGTTGTCGACGTGTTGTTTGGATCCCGTGCCTCTCCGAACGGTGGATGGGGCGAATCTATCGATCTGGCGCTTCCTTTGTTTGTGCACGCGTACGGTAATAGAACATGGGAGGTTGTCATCTTGAGCTGTACGCTACATGGCGCATGCTGGGTTTCGGCCCCGTTGCACAGCTGAAAGTCACACACAGCTTAAAGACTTGGCTCAAGGATATGGCAACATGGTCTCCGTATGGTTCGGGTCATGCTCCGAGACTCGCACTGGGAGGCGGCGCGAATCGCCTGTCGTCCAGCGAAGTGTTCCAGTCCTGCGGCAACAGGGCTATTGAAGCGTGGTGGATCGATTGGCCAAAAGGAAACGGATCCGGCGCGCTTCCTTCGTTTGTGCGCACTCAACCTGTTTTCTTAATGGGACGGGAGTGAGAATGGTACGCTGCCATCGATCGGGTTTTTGTTCTTGACAAATTGCGTTTTGTTGGACAAAATGAACATACACACACACAAACAAACAACTTCGAAGACACAAGCTGCTCGCTTTCGCAACCCCCCTGCGGCGCAGTTGCTGGTCTGCTTTTGATGGAATCCTGTAGAGCCTCGTCCTGTGCCGGCTAGCTGAGCTCATCCTCTCTGCGGTAACGGGGGTCCGTAGTGTTGCGTGGAAGCGCATAGCGGTGTGCGCCAATAGAATCCCTGCGTGCACTGCGCTCCCGCCATGTGGTGTCGAAAGGGAGATGGTTCGGGCTGAAAGATTCTGGCGAAGTACGAAGCCGTGCATGTGGAGTATGCAACCCCTATTGGGGCCTCATGACACGGGTTCTTGAGGTACAGGCGCATCGCCCACATCGTACTTTGCCAGAATCAGTCTGCCCAAACTACCCCTCCCTTTCGGCATCGTCTCGTTTGCAATATCGTCAAATATACGACAGATAGCATGCTGGCGCTACTCGCGAGAAGGCACTGATTCCACGCCGTCGTCATTCAACCGCTTAGCCACTTGACGAATACATCTGAGCAAGCCGAAATGCCTAATTGGAAGCCGCAGGCACATCACTTTGGGTGCGTCGAGTCCAGAAAGTGACCTCTTTCTCAGGAGAGCGCAAGTGCCGAGTGAACAGACCCGACGACAGGCATTGGAATGCGTTGGTGCCCAGCAGCAGCGAGGGGCACCAACACATTCGACAGGACAGCCCTATGGTGCGGTCTCCCGAAGAAGACTTTCAGCCGTCTGACACGTCGATACAGGTTGGCAGGTCGCAGTGTTTGAATGGAAGGGCAGACGGCGACGGCGGGGCTGGTGAGCAAGGAGGAGAAGACTGCTTGGGATAGGCGCGGAGCAACCGCCTGGACCCGATGGACAGAGCGCACGCGGCGGGCACAAGGACGTGGGCTGGGGTCTGCAGCAGATTCGCCGCCCCGGCGAACGCGACGCCCGACGCCACCGACGCGCAAAGGGTGCACACGCGGACGTTCGGCGGCCAGCCTTGCGGTGCCGGCCCGAGCACGAGCGAGCTTGCCACCGCGCCGGCGCCAAGGCCGCCCCACGCGACGCCGCGCAGCAACGCCGGCCAGCTGCCGCCCAAGAACACGAACAGCAGCAGCACCACCGCGACCGCGCCGGCGGCGACGGTCGCGGCATCCGCCGCGAAGGAGTCATTCATCGGAGAGCAGGGGGGGGGGGGGGGGTGGTGGGGGAAAATCTTAGTTTCGTGTTCAGGCGCTTGCCTCTCATGTGTTTGATGCTAGCATCAAGTCTTCTTCGTAGAATGCAGAGTCTTATTTTCTGTTCTTTTCTTTCTTTCCCGGGGGAAGAGCGCTCGGTTCCCGCGCCGCAGCCCCCACCTTCCCCGACTCCCTCCCTTCGCGCGAGGTGCGTGTTGCTACTACTTATAAACCAAGGCGGTGGTAAACAGAAGTGATGCTTCGCGCCTCACCCTTCATTCACGACGAGACGCATCCGGCACGCGATGTGTGCGTCACGCCAGGTGGTGTCGTCGAGTTGATCTGACGCTTTTGCTGCTCTAGAGCAGTTGAGTGAATCGTGTCGTCGGGTAAAACCGCAAGGTGCTGCAGAGGTCGGCTCAGTAGAGCCGTGGGCAGACTTCTTGCAATGCAATGAGAGAGACCGGAGGCGGGGTGCGAAGCAGCCGCACGCAGAGGCGAGTGGTAAGAGACGTTTCTAAAGCCCCAAGGCAGTTCCTACCACGTTTGAAGCCGACGAATCAGCTTCACCACTTTACATGGTTGCAATGAGCTACCAACCTGTGTTGCTTACAACTAGGTCACTTTGGAGTTGACGTCGTCCCTAGGGTACCGCACCTTGATCCCGTTCTTACCCACACGGCGCACCGGAGGAACAGAAAGCGTAAAGGAAGTGTCCTTTTTTTTTTTTGGATACTATTAGCTAGATCTACCGTGAACCAAGAGAGGCGTGATGTACAGCTCTCAGTGGAAAAGATAAAAAGGAACAGAACACGGCAGCAAAACGATGGGGGTGGGGTGAGAGGGGGGGTGATGTTGACAGGAGAGGCCGAGGCCCTCAGAATTCCTGGGACGGCACAAGTACGCAAGAAACCGCAGTATCCGGCACGGGTCCCGTCGCCACGCCGTAGTCGATAGCCTTCCACGTGCGAAGGACCGGGGGTCAATTCAGACAGCACCGTCTGAATTGAGGTAGAGAAGCTCGCTTGGGCTCGACCGTCATGCGGGGGTTGGACGGCGGGACAAGACCATCGAATTGAGCCGGTCCACCCCTGCTGAAGGACTGCAGACTGCAAGAGCCTGTGATGGCCTACGATTGTTGAGGTTGGAATGCAGAATGTCTGTAGCGATGGCCTGCATTAGCCACTGGATGACTACCTCTTCGATCGTACCGTGTCGTGCTTCTGGCGTTTGCACTCATTCGTACCTACGATTGCCTGTGCTAGCCTGTGATAGACTGCAGATACACTGTGATAAACAGCAGCAGGCAATTCGATGCACTTCCAGGAAATAGGGGCGGACAGGCTCACGTTTGGTATACCCTCGTCAGTCGCCTTGCCACTTTTCGACAGCTTCGCTCTACTCCAACTGACCGTCAGCCGTCTGACCGCAGAAAGTTCAATAGAGCGCCGTCGACTTGGATCGGACGTTGCTTGTGTGCACGTGGTGTGTAGTCCCTATTTAACAGGTATGCCTCGATACGCTGCCAACCGTCTCAATAATATTGGCAACGAAAAAGGTTTTGTTGCCGTCCAAAAAAAAGAAGCGCCTTGCGCCACGCGCGTCCGCCGTGCTTTTCTTTGTGGGCATCGCCGTTGCACGAACCCTGCCCGAGCCACCCCCAGCGCCACTTGCTTCATTTCTTTGGCGGCTGGCGGCTAGGCCTTCGCGCCCGGCTCCGCAGGCTTCGCGGGCTGCGTCTTGCTCAGCTTGGCGGGCGGTTCTGCATCCTTCGGGGGCTGCTGCCGGCTGCCGCTGCTGCGGGCGACGCGCGTCCGCCGTGCTTTTCTTTGTGGGCATCGCCGTTGCACGGACCCGGCCCTAGCCACCCCAGCGCCACTTGCTTCATTTCTTTGGTGGCTGGCGGCTAGGCCTTCGCGTCCGGCTCCGCAGGCTGCGTCTTGCTCAGCTTGGCGGGCGGTTCTGCGTCCTTCGGGGGCTGCTGCCGGCTGCCGCTGCTGCGGGCGACCGGTTGCGCTGCCTTCACCTTCCGCAGGGCCTCCCGGCGGGCCTCTTCGTCGAGGCCGTGCTTCTTTTTCTTGGCCGGCGGCTCCGCCTGCGGCGCACCGGCGTCGCCGCCGGCCCGCTTCGTCTTGCCGGGCGCCGCCTCCCGGCCGTCCTCGTCTTCTTCGGGGGAGAGCGGGTCTTTGTAGTAGCCGAGGCCGTAGGTCCCGGTGCCGAAGTACCAGCCGGCCCGGGGGCCCTGCCACTTCGTCGCCTGAGTGAACGTGTCGCGTTGCTCCTCCTCGTAGGCGAGTTGGGCGTCCGAGGGCTGCAGGACCTCGTGGGCAGACCGGCGCTTCTTCTCTTCCCCGACGACCACCGTCTCCATCCGCTTCACCAGAACCGCCATCGCGTTGAGGTCGCTGACCTGCGTGTTGGGTTTTAAAGTGAAAGTTCGCTTGAGGATCCGGAGGTTAAGGGTCTCCCGGGCTGAAGACTAGACACGCAGGACTTCCAACACTTCTCCTGTTGCTTCCCCGTTTGCTGCCCGTTCCTTCTGGAGTCCTGCGTTTCTGCCTGTGCAGAGGACCTAGGGGTGAGAGAATAGTAGTTACTGACTGGCTTTCAAGGTTTACCACCGGGCAGGTTGTGCCCGTCGCCGAAAGGTTCCTTTAAGGTATCGTATTCTTACGCGTGTCTTGTCTGTGGTAGTATCTGTGTGTGCGGGCCTGCTTGCTTCAGAGCTGAAACCAACGCAAACTGCTGTCCATGTGGCTCTTGCATTTCAAGCCTACTCCTTTGGACGAAATATACAGGTAGCTATGTGAAGCGAAGAAGAGATGCGTAGGTATGTTGTTGTTGTTGTTGTTGTTGTTGTTGTTGTTGTTGTTGTTGTTGTTGTTGTTGTTGTTGTTGTTGTTGTTGTTGTTGTTGTTGTTGTTGTTGTTGTTGTTGTTGTTGTTGTTGTTGTTGTTGTTGTTGTTGTTGTTGTTGTTGTTGTTGTTGTTGTTGTTGTTGTTGTTGTTGTTGTTGTTGTTGTTGTTGTTGTTGTTGTTGTTGTTGTTGTTGTTGTTGTTGTTGTTGTTGTTGTTGTTGTTGTTGTTGTTGTTGTTGTTGTTGTTGTTGTTGTTGTTGTTGTTGTTGTTGTTGTTGTTGTTGTTGTTGAGACATACTGTTGTAACCTCAGCGCCGGCGTCGCCGCTCGCGCGGGTCGATGGAAACGATACTTCTGCCGTGTTCAGCGACAGCTTTGTAGGGTGCTTTTTAAGTACTTCAAAGGACTTCCTGAGCTCCCAGACGTTGCTGAACAGATCCAGTTTGCCGAAGACATAGAGACCGAGCCTGGCTCTGGAGAGAGCGACAACCAATCGACGGACGTCTCGCAAGTGACCAACACGCTCGGTCCTCACCAGAGAAAGAAGGATGAAGTCATTCTGCTGACCTTGGAACTTGTCGACCGTGCTCACTCGAGGATGCGCACCATAAACGCTCTCTGTTGAAGTTTGTGGCAGATTCCAAAGCTGTTGAGCACCAAGCTATGGACGAATCAAGTGGGTGTTGATCATGATCAGAGGGTGGTGCGGTTCCTCACACTGCATAGGCTAACAAAATATCCGTGCGTTCAGCTTGTACGTCTCGGGGAAGTATATTTAGCGAGTAAAAATGATCCATTGGGCAGTCTTCTCGAACACGCCAGCAGTCTCTTTCGCCCATTGTGTGGTCTAAAGGTTCGATTGAAGTTTCAAGTCGACTGTTGATACGAAGTCACCACATGATAGCCTACTATTGCCTAGTTTGGCAAATTGACACCAAAGACCATACACCGCAACAGAAAGGGAAAATGTGGTTTCAGCTGGCCGTTCATGGATCAGAGGGTCTTACTCGGGGTTCAGTTTCCTCACGTTGTGTGGCTATAAGAACGTGCATGTGTGTGCGGTGTGTAACGTACGCCGTTGTCGTCTCATCACTACTGCGCTGCTCGCATAATAGCCTACTACTGGAGTCACAAAGAAAACTGCATACCTTCAGGACACCTATGATTCAGAACGTCTTGAAGAAGATGGTTTTGCCCTCTGTAAGTAGAAAGCAGCGTGATCTTACCTGTGAGTGATTTCGTGTTTTTTCGGGAGTTCGACCGCAGGATCCCACCCACCATCCATACGAGTGATGGAGAAACCACCCAGCAGCGAGACGCTATATTTGCCTCTGATTCTGCACCGCACACGAACATACTTGATCAGGTGCTCCTATTTGCGGTGCTCCTGTTTGCTGCAACAGCGCCAAACAAACGGTGCGGTGGCCAGCCACCGTATGCCTTGCTGTGGTTTGCACCTTTTTAGGCTTCTTTCTTCGTCTTGGCCAGCCGTTAGACAGCATCGCCTTGAACGCCGGCACTCTACAGGTCTGTCAGGAAGTGGTGACAAAAAGCAAACATACTTGCGGGGTAACCCAGGAGGCGCATGTACATGTACGTGTGGACCACGATCTCTGCCTCGATCAGGTTCTGGTAGAAGTGCTCTTGCGGCTCCGTTTCTTTGCCCTCAACATCGATGAACTGGTGGGTGTACGTGAATCCTGCATTTGCCTTCTGGAACTCGGACACTTGTTTCACATGCGGCAAATCCTGCAGATCTTTGTACCGCCACCGGAAAAGATCGCCCAGCTCGGATCGCATTCGCCCCTGCGTGTGGTTGGATTGTAGGATGGCAACCAACTTCTGGTGGTGCTCTCACCGATCGGCGACGCCTAGTAGTAGAGAGGCACAGGACATTTCCGGAGTTGGGGCTTGCACTGATAAACGAAGCAACGGACGATCAGCATCAACTGACCAAAGGTGATGAAAATGATAAGGCAAAAGTTTCTTGTTCTTCGCGTGTACACAATAGCACTTTTTCGTTGGCTTCGTTTTCTCTTTCATGTGCAACCGTTGTTCCGGAAATGTTCCCGTCAGTACAGATGTACTATTAAAACAAGAATAGGCGCGATGTTTGTTTGTACGTGCCGGCCCCTTGTAGTAGGTGTCTCCTGAGAGTCTTTTACAGCGTCGTGCAGAGTTCTTTCCAATACTTTCGTTGGATTGGAAGACGCGTATATGCATCCGCAGGCATTCTCTTCGTCGGAACAAAAAAGAGCTTCAGCTGGTTCCCCTGTCCCTTCAAGGTGTCTTGCAACGCTTTCAACCAGGGTATCGCAGCGTACTTTGTTTGTACGTGCCGGGGGAGGATTAGCCTGTTAGTGAGTGATAGTGAGTGAATATGATCGGTAGGCTAATCTTCTCCCAAACACGCTGCCAGCGTTCTCTTTCGTGTTTACAATTAATTGTTATTACGAAAAAAGGGACTCGCTTCGGGGGACTGACAAGGCGATTCGGCGGCTTCCGGAATGGCGTTTATTTTTCCTGGCCTGGAAGTGTTTTTAGCACTCTCCATCGCACCATCGATATTCGGACGGGCAATCGAAGGAAAAGCGAGGCAGCAAACGCGCGCCTGAACGCAGCGATCAAGACGAGCTAAAGGGGCGAAGCATGACACATCACGTGCGAAGAGGTAACCGCGCCGCCGGCGATGCAGATTATCCACAGATTCTTTGCATTCTAACCCAAACTCTATCGCACCATCAATATTCTTTGCGTTTTTGTTCTGTGAAGGCGCCGCCGGGGTGTCCCCATGGACCGTATCCTGACCATCTTTGGCAGTCCCGCGGTCTACCTGTGAAGTCGCTTTACCAGTGACTTGGCTGGGAGTTAGCTGGAGCCAACCTGAAGCACCTGGAGCACAGTAAACGGGCGGGAATCGAAACCGGCGCCCGCGAAACCAACAGCGCACTACACCACTGGAACAGGAGCCTCGCACAATGAGCGGTTGCGGCTACGGTGTAAGGTGGACACCTGTTCCCAGGCTAGTTCCAGCGTTCATTGTGGTCTACAGGTTCGGTGTTTTAGGGTCGACCACAGAGGCTGGGAGTTGCTTGAGAACAACGGTGAGGTGGTTCCTCGGGCTTCGAGCGCTTGGAGTTTTCACGTTCCAAGTATTGTGCGTTAAAGTCATGCTTGAGACACGGACTGCCCAACTTTATCGTTCGAAGTAGACATACCTGCGCGTTGAGCTCGATGTGCGGAACTCCGAGTTTGATGAACCTGGTGAACATGGGCTGGTCCATGTGGCAGTACTTTTGGAACGTCGGGTTTTTGACGACGGGCGGAAGCTGGTTGTGGTCGCCGATCAACACGACGCGCTTGAGGCGGCTCTCGCCGTTTTCGAGCGGCTGCTGCAGCATCATGGGGACGAACGTCTCGATCTCGAGGATCTGCGCGCTCTCCTCCATGATGATGTTGTCGTACCGGAACCCCAGGTGGAGGAAGTCCCGGCGCTTGAGCGCGGCGTGCGTGCAGGTCATCGCGATTACCTTCGCCTGCTTGCACAGGAGGTAGTTGCCCCGGTCCTTGGCCAGCCGGAGCAGCTCGAAGGCGCGCGCGTCGCCGAGCTCGTCGAACACTTTTTCGAAGTGCGCCCACCCTTTTTCGGCGGCCTCCATCGCCTTCCCGAACCCCGTCGCCCCCGCCCAGAACGGCCGCAGCGTGCCGTCGAAGTACTTGGTGAACGGGAAATGGTCGACGACCCACCGCGCCGTGCGCTCGCCGGCTTCCTTCGGAATCGCGTCCTTAAACCGCACCCACCGGTTGCGCATGTGGTGCGAGAAGAAGTGCTCCGACGACTCGCAAGTGTCGGCGAACGCCTCGTCGACGCCGATGCTTGCGCACATCTTCGCGACCTTCTTGAGCAGCGTCAGCCGCCGCTCGAGCATGTAATTCACGCGCCCGCGGCGGCTGAAGTCCTTGTCCGTCTCCAGCTCCTTCTCGCCCATACCGAGACGCAGCAAGTACCTGCGCGGGGTTTGTTGAGTTAGCTCGCTGCGTCGTTTCAGCCCTGCTTTCTGTTCAGGACACTTCTGATCAACCCCCACCAAAATATCAAGCTGCCTACGTCGCTTTAGCCTGCACAATGCATTGCAGGGCGACCCGCAAAGACTTGTTAGTACCGCACCGAGAAAGAAGAAAGAAAAGCCAGTTTTTTACGTTGGCCCCTCTGCCACATTGCGCGTGCCGGTTCGAATCATTTTCCCCCTCGTATCTGTCCTGCTACCTTTCCGGGATATGACTTCTGATCAACCCCCACCAAAATATCAAGCTGCCTACGTCGCGTTAGCTTGCACAAAGCATTTGCAGGGCGACCCGCAAAGACTTGTTGGTACCGCACCGCGAGAGTATGAGAAAGAAGACCGGAAAGCTAGATTTTTTCGTTGGCCGCTCCGCCACACCCTGAACCCGAATCCTGGACGTGACTTCATGTGGCAATTGAACATGACCAGGGGTCTACTCGGGCGAGGTTTACGTATTGCCATACGGCCCGCAAAAAAGCGGCCGGGGGCTCAACGAAGACCCATTTTGCTCAGTTGACAAGCTCGCAGTCAGCTTCAAACAAGCAGCAGTCCATTTCAAAGACGCGAAATCTCCGGGAGGTCAGAGCGAATTGCATACTTCAGAAAACAGTTGCATACCTTTCGTCGATGTCCTTCTTTATCACCTTGGAGAATATGTCGTTCAGGGCGGCGTTGCTGTGCGTGATCACGAGCGTGATTTGGTTGGGGAAGCTGTGGTACAGGTTGGAGATGATCTGCACGGCGACGTCTGTCTTACCGGTACCAGGAGGTCCGACCACCATGCACAGCCCGTGCCTGTTGGCGGTCGTAATGGCCTCGGCTTGCGCGGGGCTGAATGTGATGTCGTGCACGCGGGGAATGTCCTCCTCGAAGAGAACGTCGGTGTGGTCTTCTTTCCGCTCGACCACAACCTTGTCCGCATCGGGCAGCGGTTCTTCAACGTCGATGTTCTTGTAGTGGGCCGAGTCGGCGTCGCCGTAGCCGAGAAACACGTCGTGCAGCCACTCCGGAACGACTGTCGGGAAGTGCATCAAATCGCGGATGGTCTCCAGCACAGCCTTGAAGTTGTTCTCCTCCGGGCGGCGGCGCATGATCAGCGTGAAGGAGTCGTACACATTCTCCGTGGCCGGATTGTTCTTGTCCTTCTGGTACGCCACAGGGTCCAAGAACACGCGCACGTGCCGGTTGACTCCAGTCAGCGAAAGGCCGTCGAACCCCGACGACACGTTGCCGTCGTCGTCCCGGATGTCGATGATTTCGCAGCCGCGCACGCTCGTGACGCCGTACCTCTTCCTCACGTCGGCGGCCTTCGCATCGCTCGGCCCGAAGCTGATGAGGATCAACACGTCGTGCTGCCCCATGCGGTCCCACTCTAGCTGCACGTGGTCGTACGGCATGAAATTCAAGTTCATATGCAGCTCGGCTCTCACCTCGGCAGGACGGGTAAACCCGATCGGCGGCGGTGCCACCTTAATAACCTCCATCGAGCTGCATGGCATCGCCATTCGGTGCCTGCCTCGGAAGGTGACAGACCCCGTCTCCTCGTGGTACTGCGGCCGCATCTTCGCGAGGATGTCTTTGATGTCTTCCCGGATCTCGTACGTCGATTCGAGCTGCATCAGCTTGAAGTTCCGCAGCAGGTAGTCCTGGATGGTCAGGAACTGCAGGTTCAGCTTCGGCAGCGCGAGCGCCGACGCGCCGGTGAACTGGTCGCCGGGTATGCGGCTCTCGTCCCAGAGCAGGTTCTCGTCCGG
Source organism: Diplonema papillatum (assembly GCA_030068145.1). Taxonomy (NCBI): domain Eukaryota; phylum Euglenozoa; class Diplonemea; order Diplonemida; family Diplonemidae; genus Diplonema; species Diplonema papillatum. Next base: position 28,747 of record JAPJBO010001206.1, on the reverse strand, counting down.
GTACACTGGGACCGTGTTGAGGTCGGAGTAGTCCGGTTTTTTGGTGTGGCGGGTCAAGATGATCTGCAGCAGGTACTCCCGCGACAGCGGCACTTTTTCGTACAGCCGCTTGTCGAGGAGGCATAGCTTCTCGCAGAGCTCAGCCAGGCTTTCGTCGGACAGCTTCGCGACGTATTGGGAGAGCTGGTGCTTGCTGTCGATGACGGACAGGTTGCACATCGCCGCGTCTCGCAGCTTGTCGCTGTAGTATCGGTATGCGACGCGTTGGAACACCGTGGCTTTGCCGCAGTGCTGCTGCTCGCTGTCGTTCGACGTCATCGCGACGGCGGTTTGGTTGTGGACGGGGAAGTCGAGCGATCCTTCGAAGAGGCCGAGCATCTTGCGGAACAAGTCGGCCGAAGGGTTGTCGGCGGACGAGAACTGCATCATCTTGCAGTGCACCAGCACGTTCACATCCTCGAGGTACGCGTGCGAGAACCTCCGCGTTGGCATCTGCCCGAGCAGATCGGTGAAGAATTCGAGGTACCGGGAGCACAGCTCGGCGTGGGCGACGAAGGCACTCGCCGCCTTCTGCTTCCCTTTGGCCGCCGGGCCCTCCTTCGCCCACAGCGCGTCGGTGCGCGCGAGGACGATTAAGAACCCGGTAACGATGCGGGGGAAGTAGGTGCGCTCGCCGGCGAGCGCCGCTTTGTCCGCCGCGACCTGCTTCTGCAGCTTCGCGATCGGTTTTTTGAGCTTCGGAAACGCCTCGATTTCGAGCTTGAGCCGGCGTGGCGAGAGTGACAGGTAAAGGGGAACGGACAGCCTCTTCAAGAAATGTTCGCGGATCTCGACCTTCTCGAGGGATTGGAACGCGGCGATCAAGACGACCAGGACGTGCTCCGCCGTCGCAGCCGGCAGGTCCTCGAGGGACAGCTCAGTGATCGTGTTGAAGAACCACGCGGGGCCCGACTCAATGAGCTCGTCCCACACGTCGATGTTCTCGCTGATCTTCCCGAGAAGGGACTCGATCGCCAGGAAGAACGCGGCCTTGTGCTTGTGGCTTTTGAACGGGCCGTGGGCCCCGGCGTCGGCCTTCTTGGCGCCCTTCTTGTCTCCCTTCTCGTCGGCCTTCTTGGCGCCTCCTTCTTTCTTTTGCGGCGCCGCCGCCGCGTTGCTCTCTCCTTCCTTTGGGGCCGCTCCTTTCTTAGCTGCGCCGTCTTCAGCTGGTCCTTCCGAAGCTGTACCTTTCGTAGCTGCTTCTTCCTTCGCTGCCGACTCCTTCGCAGCTCCTGCTTTAGCAGCTCCTTCCTTCGATGTAGCCTCCTTAGCTGTTCCTTCTTTAGCAGCTCCTTTCTTGGCATCATCTTCCTTCGCTACGACCTCCTTGGCTGCTCCTTCTTTGGCTGCTGCTTCCTTCGCTGCTCCTTCCTTGGCCGTTCCATCCTTGCCTCCTTCTTTGGCGGCTTCCTTCTTTTGTGGTTGCTCTTTCTTCCCTTCGGGCTTCTTGCCTTCTTCTTTCTCTTCGGCCATTTGGACCCCCCGCCCCCCCACTCGGTGTGTCCTGTGGTGTCCTTTATAGTGCGTACTTCACCGCCTGTGGGGCTTGCCAACTTCCTTGTTCCCCGTTTTCTTCCTTCCTTCGGGCTTCTGCTGTTTCGTTGACCGCACTACCCTGAGCCCAAATCCTGGACGTGGTATCAGGTGGCAAATTGGCAAATGATCATGATCCTACTTGAGCGGTTCAGTTTCCTCACACATTGCATGTGGCTAAAGATTTACTGAAGGCGAGAAACATCAGCCACCGCACACCCTCTTGAAACCCCGTCCCCACCTCACTGCCTTGTTCTGTGTGTAGCGCTCCTCTGCTAGGCTGCCACGTTCCACGAGCCATCGCCCTTTTAGGATTCCAGGGCAAACGCCGTGAGGCGGCAGTCGTTGTCCTTCATCTCCTTCGCAAATTTTGATATGCGTGAGCTCATCGCCACAGCATTCTAGGTTCTGTAGGGCTGGAACCGACAACTTGCTGCCGCGAGCCATCGCCCTTTTAGGATTCCAGGGCAAACGCTGTGAGGCGGCAGTCGTTGTCCTTCATCTTCTTCGCAAATTCTGATTGCGTGAGCTCATCGCCACAGCATGCTATAGGGCTGTCTACTCCTCAGGCAGCTCACGGCGCAGGTTGACCGACGGAAACACGGATTCTCGACAGCGGAAAGCACGGGGCCGCTAACGCAACCCCTTTCATTCCCTTCCGGGAAGATAAACGCGATTTTTGAAGCGTTTTTGCACAGGTCGGCTTTTGCTCTTTCGCTGTGCGACGCCACCGGAAACGACGAAAGGGGGCGGGGAGACAAGAAATGAAGCTCATGATGCTCGACGATGCCGCCGGGTAAAAGGAAGGGACAAAAAAAAACCGAGAAAAAAGAAAAGAACAAAGGGACGAGAAGCCCACGAAGGTGGGAACGCGGGTGTGGCTGGAAGGGGGGGGGAGGGGGGGCAGAATTGTTTTCGTTTGCCACGATGACCATGCGACGCCCCGCCCCCCCCTCTCCCCCCTTCTCCCCACGGACAGCCGGCTTCGCGTCCACGAAAAGAAAAAGGGCGGGTTGACAAGAAAAATGAAGAACGGAAAAGAAAAGCGAGGGGGCAGAATAAAACCAGCGCACTCGGATGGAAAGTGGGCTGGGGAAGAGCTGCGGTGCTTTGCGTTCGGCAGAGCACGCGACGACTGAAGCTCTCCCCTTCCGTTTTTTTTACACATGCGCCAGCTTGAAAGGAAATGCTTGACGATGCTGCCCGACAAATAACAGAAGGGATCCCAAGTGCTGTAACTACAGAACCACGTGTTGAACGGACGTGAGGTCATGCGGGTTTACCCCTACACGACAAATCACACAAACACAACAGGTCAAAGTCCCGAGTGAGAAAACAACACACGGTGTAAGCGAAGAACAAATCAGATTGTGTTTGTACTGTATTTGCCCCTTACCTCTATATTTCCTCCCTTCCATTCGGAGTCAAAGCAGCTACGTCGAGCATTTTTGTGCGCTGCTTGTCTTCACACGTTCTTGGGCAGTGATTCAAGTATGGGTCTGAAACTCGGGGTGGGTCACTCTAAGCGGCATTCTCCTCCTTTGCCGGATTTTCTCTGCGATCAGCTCTAGTCTCCGAGTCGCTGCATAAAACAAAGAGTAGAAAATGAACCGACTGTCGATGATCTTCGTGTATTTGCCACATCGGCATCGTGGCGCCCTACGACACGGGAAGCAAGGGGGCCAGAACGTTGGTTGCCAAGAACGTAAGCGATGATGTGCGAGACGATGTCAGCCGGATACCTGTGAATCTTCTGGGACTGGTGTTGCTTATTTTCAATGATAACTTGCGGATCCCCGTCAGAACAGCATTGTTTTTGCCAAAGATCTTCCATGTTTGCTACGTATTGAGAGCGTGTGGCGTTTGCCGCTTGAGGAAGAGACGCGGGTGGCAAGACCACACCCGGACCACCAACCGTGGACGTGTTCAGGAGCTCGCGTGAAGGTGTCCGCCGTCTCCAAACACAGGGCGGTGCCTTTCCCTTCGGAGCGTGCCCGCGTTCCACGTGCACGCAACCCCGCCCCTTTGCATCTGCAAAAGTTTACCCGCCCCTCGTTCTTGGCTTCGCGGTCCGGATACTAACAATAGTTGAAAAACAAGACAAACACATGCAAAAGAAAAAGAGAAGATGAAGCAAAGAAGAAAAAAAAAGCGAAAAGCACATTTCACGCACCAATGCGAGACACATGTTTTTCGAATCGCCCGTCTTTTGATGTGTGTGCGAGGCGGCGAAGCGGTATGGATGGGGGGAGACTGGGTGGGTTGGCTTTCTACACGGTGCGCTTGGGGTGTGTTGGCGGGTGGACCAAACTAGTAGACAACCATCATATTTTGTTGTCCAACAAGTCGTTGGGACTCAACGGGACATCGCGAAGCACAGAGCGCATAAGAAATGTGCACATTGTGTGGCAACGGCCAGCCAGGCCAATTGAATTGATCTCACTAGTTTGTCTCAGACGAGGTCCGGCGAGTGGCTACTCGTCAGTTCGGTCCCCGATTCTCGGACGGTACCTTTTGACGCCTGACAAGCGGCAGACGATAGCCTTCAGCCTTAGAAGGAAGAACGGATCTCGCGCTTCCTTTGTTTTGTGCGCACTTCCTTCAAACCTGTTTTGTTCAACTGACGGGAGTGAGGATTGTACGCTGCCATCGATCGGTTTTTGTTCTTGGCAAATTGCATTTGTTAGACACCAAAAATACGGATTCAGTCGCCGCTGACAGGCCGAGTGAGGTTGAAGCTCGCTCAGTAGACTTGCGAAATTGGCCCCCGGATACCTGTCGCCGATGGGTGACACAGAAGTCAACTTGCGGCATGGGCGACGCATTGTCAATGCCAAACGCCCGCGAACCCGGTAAAGGCAAGGACTTGTGCCTCTTCAAGCTCCTTCCCGTCTTACCAGGGCGGCAGTCGGGAAAGGAGAGGAGCAGGGCAGTCGTCGTCCCGTCAGCTCTCCATTTTTTTTACATAAGCGCCAGCTTGAAAGGAAATGCTCGACGATGCTGCCCCACAAAGAACAGAAGGCATCCCAAGTGCTGTAACTACCGAACCACGTGGACGTGAGGTCATGCGGGTCTACCCCTACACGGCAAATCACACAAACACAACAGGTCAAAAGTCCTGAGTGAGAAAACAACACACGGTGGTGTAAGCGAAGAACAAATCAGATTGCGTTTGTATTGTATTTGCCCCTTACCTCTATATTTCCCCCCTTCCATTCGGAGTCGAAGCAGCTACGTCGAGTATTTCTTGTGAGCGCTGCCTCAAAAGATGCCATCGAATCCCGCCTCTCCCGCGTCATCGAGGGAAACTCAGTCCTCCGGCCGACAGGGGACACTACGGCGGCTGAAGCACCTCCGGTGGCACTTTCACACCATTTCCAGAAAACCCGTGCTCGGATCCCACTGCTCTTGAACACGAGAAAGCTTAACATAAAATACTCGAGGGACTGCCTTGTGCTCATTTCGAAGGAGGCTAGAGGGGGAGAAAACAATTAACAACTACAAAGTGGGTCTGTTTTGTTGAACGCTCCAGATTTACCTGTGTTTCGTGTGGGCTACAGCACATTTACCTCCTTTGATCTTTCGCAACTGGCAGTCTCCTCAAGCATTTCCTACAAAGCAGGTGCTTATACAAAAAGATATTGCAACGGCCTCGGGGCACCAGCAGGCGTCCTGAGAGGTCACGCGCCCTTGGACTGCTGCAATAATGCATGCACGTCCTATCACGTTGGACGCGAAAACGCCGGGCAACACGGCCTGGCCGAAACGAGGGGTGACCAGGCAAGCCAAGCTAGATTCGGCTCGCTGAGCATCCGCCCTCTCGCAGCAAGCCGCGCCTCCACGTTTCAGTCAATGCAAAACGCCTGCCGACAGACAGGGTGGGTTTGCCTACAAGTCGATCTGCAGTCCCTGCTTGAAAGTCTGTGTGTGTGTGTGTGTGTGTGTGTGTGTGTGTGTGTGTGTGTGTGTGTGTGTGTGTGTGTGTGTGTGTGTGGGATCCTTACTCCGTTCTATGGACTTGTCGACGTCTCTGGAGGTCTCAGCTCCACTGGCCACGACACTGGCCGGTTGCTTCGCGCTGGCGTTCTCCAGCGGGTGCACGTCCTCGCAGCAACTGCGGGATGCAGGGCAACAAAAGGAAACGGAAACAGGCAAGCTAGAAAGGGCCGAAAATGGCACAAGAAGAGAGAGGGAGGGGAACCCAACCAAAGGGGGGCCAACACCCAGCCTGCGACGTGTGTTGGATTGTGATCCCTCCCGTCCAACCTCGTAACGAGTGGGGGATGCATTGCCTATCCACAGAACGTAGTGGATCCCACTAGACGCGCCTTCGGCGCTCAAGCAAGCTTGCTAGTGTGTGTGTGTGTGTGTGTGTGTGTGTGTGTGTGTGTGTGTGTGTGTGTGTGTGTGTGTGTGTGTGTGTGTGTGTGTGTGTGTGTGTGTGTGTGTGTGTGTGTGTGTGTGTGTGTGTGTGTGTGTGTGTGTGTGTGTGTTTGTAGGAGATGCGATGAGTTCGATAATGCAAAAAAAGACAGGGTTGTTTGTGCGCACTGGTTGATCGTTGCCCACTTGTACTTACCTCGTGTCATTTTCAGGCTAGAAACTCAGATCAACCACCAAAACACGCCGCCTACGTCTTTTTAGCCTGCGCATGCATCATCCGAGCCAGGTGTTGATTTCACCGTAGGCTAGGGGGGAGGAACAATACAACTACAAAGTGGGTCGTTGTTGAACGCTTACACACCCGCCGCGAAACCCAGATTTACCTGTGTTTCGTGTGGGCTACAGCACACATTTACCTCGTTTGACCTTTCGGCAGCCTTCTCAAGTACTCCCTACAAGGCAGGTGCGATACAAAAAGAAAAGAGAAGAAAGAGAGACGAGTTGGAGTGCAGGGACCATCTCTCCGAGGAGTTTCCGGTCGCCTCACAGAAAAGTACTCAGAAAGACGCCCATACCCTAGAATGCGGGTCGTACACGCACTGGTAGCCCGCTTTCATGACTCGGCCCACGGGCGTGTCGATGGATGCTGTATTAGTGTTGACTAGCTTGCGAGCACACAAGGAACACGTAGACTTGAATTCCTACAAGGGAAGCTATGAGACAGAGGGATAGTTGCACTTAACACAAAAGCTCAGATAGCGGACAGTGTCAAACTTGGCTCCTGAGCCCAAAAGATTGAACTCAGTAGCGTTTTCTCGGCCATTGTCGTCTATTATCGTTTTGGCTTGCATGAAAATCATCTGAGGCGACAATCCGCACCGCCGCAGCGTCGCGCGATTCGAACTTGGAGAGGGGCCCGGGTGTACGAGCTTTGCGCGACAGCCTCACTCCACGCGATAATGAACCTGTGGTCGCACCGCAGTGTTTGAAGGAAGTGCCTCCGCAGCACGGCAACAACGAACACACCTTTGAGATGCAGCAATGAGTTGACAGCGAGTCGCACCTTCATCATGTTCATGTACTCACGGCCGAAGCCCAGCCAGACGGACGAGGCGCCCTGCGAGCTGAAATCGAAGACGGCGCAGCAAGACGTGTCGGGGACGCCGTTCAACCGCTTCACGCACGACAGCTTGCAGCTGCCGGTAGGGTCAAGCTCACCGGCCACGACCACCTCCTTCTTGGGAGATCCCCAGTGGAAGTTGTACGCCGCCGACGTCTCCCGCGTTCCGAGGTTGTACTTCAACTTAGTACCAATGTGGAATCCCCGCCACAGTGCTTGGCTGTACGCCAGAGACCACATCTGGTCGCGGATGAACGTCGTGCTGAGGATCGAGTTCCTCAGTTTGTAATCGGCGTTGGCGTAAACAGCAGTGCCGCCAACGGGGCGATCCTGTGTTGCGTTTCGTGTGCGCAGAGCAATAGACAGAACAAGGGTGGGGAACAGCGCGCGCTGATACTTTGTGTCGAATTAGCCCACCACCAGGGGTGGTTGGTCTTTTCAGGTTCGGTGCCGCTCTGCACCATGCACCTCCCGTTCCTATTCCCCGTCTTCTCTTTTCCCGTTCGTAGTGGTGCGACGAAGGCGGGACAACGGCTGACGCGAGAAAGCGAAACGAAACCAGTCAAAATGCTGCTAGCACAACTAAAAGCCCCTCCCAGAGACAAGTGCATCCTCGGCACCACCGCAGAACGCAGGAGCCCCGATTCGGTCCGAGTCAAATCAGTCCGCGAAGCGTGTCTGGACGCATGCGGACCAAGCATGTGCTCAAGGGCACGGACATGACGAACGAACCTTTTTGTTGAACGCCTACGCCCCAGATTTACCTGTGTTTCGTGTGGGCTGCAGCACATTTACCTCATTCGAGATTCCGCAATCTGGCAGCCTCCTCAAGGACTTCCTACAAAGCAGGTGCTTTAACTGCTCATACAAAAGAACACGGGTGTAGAACGCGTAAAAAGCATACCATCCACTGCGCAACGCAGTCGAGGGGACCAAAGGAGTTGGCGTAAATACCCTGGTGACCGGTGGTCGTGTTGTAGTTCCAGATGAGCGCGTCCGCCGGGGGTTTGAAGCTGACCTGCAACCCGACTTGCGCGCTGGACGTTTGAGGGTCGTGCAGCTTGAACTTCTCGGTCAGCTGCGCTTGGTAGTTGCGGTGGGGGCCAGGCCCCTGGGGCGGGGGGGGCGAGCCGGGGGGCTCGACAATGGGCTTCTGCATGCTCACCACGAGGCCCTCGCTGAACTCAGCGACCTCCTGGAGCAGGTCCTTCGCCTCCATGCCGACGTCGTCGTACTTGATCGGCTTCACCATCAGCGGCCGCACGTCGGTGTCGGCGCTCAGCGCGAAGTCGCTCGGCGGTGCGACGGGCTCGACCGCAATCACCACGTTCTCCTCCTCGGGGCGGATAGCCTCCGGCAGCTTCGACGTGAACCAATCCATCTTGCCTTCCCTTTTCCCCCCTAGTTCTTTCAAGCCCCCCAATACCTGCGGCGGTTGTTTTTGTAGCTGTCCTTTTCGATTTAAACCCCGTGTGTTGACAATGCATTTTTGGTACTCAAATTGTGGTGTGTCCAGGTTCAGGTTTTGCCGCTGGGTTTATTGTGCAGGTTCTGAGATGGGTGCAGATCACACCAATGTAGCCATTCCGTACCCTGGCTCTTGACTCTGTGGCTGACTCTGTCTACGGGTTTGGCACTGCCGTTTAGACAGACGGCCAGCCAGGAAGCTATCGCAAAGCTAGCTCAGCCTCTTGTGTCTGACTCTGCCTATAAACTCGGCACTGCCGTTTAGACAGGCGGCTAGCCAGGCAGATCAGGAAGCTAGCTCAGCCTCTTGTGTCTGACTCTGCCTATAAACTCGGCACTGCCGTTTAGACAGGCGGCTAGCCAGGCAGATCAGGAAGCTAGCTCAGCCTCTTGTGTCTGACTCTGCCTATAAACTCGGCACTGCCGTTTAGACAGGCGGCCAGCCAGGAAGCTATCGCAAAGCTAGCTCAGCCTCTTGTGTCTGACTCTGCCTATAAACTCGGCACTGCCGTTTAGACTGGCGGCCAGCCAGGAAGCTATCGCAAAGCTAGCTCAGCCTCTTGTGTCTGACTCTCCCTATAAACTCGGCACTGCCGTTTAGACAGGCGGCCAGCCAGGAAGCTATCGCAAAGCTAGCTCAGCCTCTTGTGTCTGACTCTGCCTATAAACTCGGCACTGCCGTTTAGACTGGCGGCCAGCCAGGAAGCTATCGCAAAGCTAGCTCAGCCTCTTGTGTCTGACTCTGCCTATAAACTCGGCACTGCCGTTTAGACAGGCGGCTAGCCAGGCAGATCAGGAAGCTAGCTCAGCCTCTTGTGTCTGACTCTGCCTATAAACTCGGCACTGCCGTTTAGACAGGCGGCCAGCCAGGCAGATCAGGAAGCTAGCTCAGCCTCTTGTGTCTGACTCTGCCTATAAACTCGGCACTGCCGTTTAGACAGGCGGCCAGCCAGGCAGATCAGGAAGCTAGCTCAGCCTCTTGTGTCTGACTCTGCCTATAAACTCGGCACTGCCGTTTAGACAGGCGGCCAGCCAGGAAGCTATCGCAAAGCTAGCTCAGCCTCTTGTGTCTGACTCTGCCTATAAACTCGGCACTGCCGTTTAGACAGGCGGCCAGCCAGGAAGCTATCGCAAAGCTAGCTCAGCCTCTTGTGTCTGACTCTGCCTATAAACTCGGCACTGCCGTTTAGACTGGCGGCCAGCCAGGAAGCTATCGCAAAGCTAGCTCAGCCTCTTGTGTCTGACTCTCCCTATAAACTCGGCACTGCCGTTTAGACAGGCGGCCAGCCAGGAAGCTATCGCAAAGCTAGCTCAGCCTCTTGTGTCTGACTCTGCCTATAAACTCGGCACTGCCGTTTAGACTGGCGGCCAGCCAGGAAGCTATCGCAAAGCTAGCTCAGCCTCTTGTGTCTGACTCTGCCTATAAACTCGGCACTGCCGTTTAGACAGGCGGCTAGCCAGGCAGATCAGGAAGCTAGCTCAGCCTCTTGTGTCTGACTCTGCCTATAAACTCGGCACTGCCGTTTAGACAGGCGGCCAGCCAGGCAGATCAGGAAGCTAGCTCAGCCTCTTGTGTCTGACTCTGCCTATAAACTCGGCACTGCCGTTTAGACAGGCGGCCAGCCAGGCAGATCAGGAAGCTATTGCAAAGCTAGCTCAGCCTCTTGTGTCTGACTCTGCCTATAAACTCGGCACTGCCGTTTAGACAGGCGGCCAGCCAGGCAGATCAGGAAGCTATTGCAAAGCTAGCTCAGCCTTTTGTGTCTGACTGTGCCTATAAACTCGGCACTGCCGTTTAGACGGCAGCGGCCAACCAGGCAGATCAGGAGCCTGTGCAAACGCCTTCCGTCAACTACATGAACACTGTCATCACGTCCTGAAGCAAGCCGCACGTCAGGCCGGCATCCAATCCGCAACGGGAGCCAAGATTGACTCTAGCTGGTCGGCCAAGGCCTGACTGCCGCTGCAAGAAGCTCGTCCAAGCCAAAACCCCAATGAAACGGTCCGAGGAGGATAATAAGAGACACAGCGCAGTTTCCTTTTTTTGTTTTAATGGCGGCGGGGTGGAACCATACGAAGAGCAAGGCGGGAGGTTTCCTCAATATTCGGCTCGTTCTGTACGAGGCTGCTGCTATGTTGCGGCCTGCTTGTCCTACCTTCTGCTGCTTCTCCAGAGTTATTTCCTCTTTCAGCCGACTCCCTTTTCCTCTAAAAATCTTTTTTTTTCTCCAAATTGGGAAGGGCTTCTGCTCGACACTGAGGAAGAGCCGCCGTGAGGAGCTCATCTGGCACATGCGATGAGGGATTGTGGGAGCAGTATTTTATTCGTCGGCCAAGAAGAACTTGACACCCACTTTTGAAGCATCACTTTTGAAGGCGTCACTTTTCTCCTTCAGGAAAAGAGGGGGCTGCGTGTCGTTGTTAATTCGACAGATATTCCTCTTCTTCACACACGAATTTCCTACAGCGTACCTCACCTGAGGCGGCACACATTGTTAATGTTTTCCGGTGAAATGGCCAAGCCAGGCAGGACTTGCGGTGTCTTGCCCTCCCTGTTTCCTCGAAGAAGGCCGATGCTAGCGTCAGCAACGTGTCTGCGGACACATTAAACCTAGACGTTCCTGGCGTTCGTTTACGGGAGACAGGTAAGATGAAAGCCCATGGCGATGCAGCGCTTTGCAAACCGTGAGGGGGAGAGAATTCCAGCATGGGTATCTTTTCCCAGCCCCCCGGTGGCAGGCTCCTTCTGGGGTTCTCGTATATTTTTCTTGCGTTGCCTCCTCGTTTGGCTGCCGCCCCCTCCATCTAACATCGGCAAAAAGCAGCTGTGTGTAGTCATATCACCCAGGCCTGTCAGCGAAAGCAGCTCGGTGTGGTGGGAAGCTACATTCGGAAAGGAGCGCTAGCTCCTCCCCGATGGACGATTGCCGGGACGCACCCAATACAGATCTAAAGAATGAAATCTAAAAAGAGGTTTGGGAGAGGAGAGGGGAGGAGGCGGAGGAGGTGAAATATTCTTCTTGCTTTTTTGTGTTACCGTCGATCCCGAAGGTCTTTTTTTTTTTTTTTTTTTTTAATTATTATTCGTCGTTCACAAAAGGGTTGTTTTGCTTTCTTTTTGCGATTTTTTTTTTCTCTTCTGTTTTTTGACATCTTTTTTACTTGGCCTCCCTGCGAGCAGACCCGCTGGACGCTGGTCCAAGGGCGGATTTCTACACTTCTACTGCTCTCTTGTCTTTTTGCTCGTTTTTTTTCAGAGTGAAAGTTCGCTTGAGGATCGGGGTCTTGAGGTTTAGCTCTTTGTGACTGACTGTCTTCTTGCGCGCTTCTTTTAAAGTATTTCGAGGTTCAAAAAAAGTGCCGGCTTTTTTGGTAATTTGGAGATACCCGGTTGACCGGGGACCCAGGTTCGGCTTCGCAGCGCGAGCACCATTTCGCCTCGTTTCGGTGGTTGACCCGTGATGCGTATGGGGTCGTGTTTTGCGTTTTCTGGTTAGCTGCACATCCGTAAATTCAATTTCTTCGGTTCGCCAATGTCTTCCTTTGCTTTTTTGGAGTAGAACGTTCGCTTGAAACTCCGGGGTTGCGGGGTGACTTTCGGCAATAGAGATTTTACGTTGAATGCTGCGTGCTCTGATACACGAGGAAGAGTATCCGTGTGTGAGCCGGTCCACCCCCGGCCGTTAGACTGCTGATAGACTGCTGATGGACTGCGATCGTTTGGGTTAGAATGCAAAGAATCTGTGGCGATAATATGCATCGCCGGCGTCGCGGCTATGTCTTCGCACGGTCACATGCATTCGCCTCTCAAGCTCGTCTTGATCGTCGCGCTCAGGCGCGCGTTTGGTGCCTCGCTTCTACTGCGATCGACTAATTGGTGAGGTTGGAATGCAGAATATCTGTAGTCGATGGCCTGCATCAGTCACCCGGTGAATACCTCGGCGATCGTACTACAGCAGCAGACAGTTCGATGCGCTTCCAGGAAACAGGGGTAGACTGGCTCAGTGAACCTTTGGTTTTGCGACTACCTCCGGTACTCGTGCATTTTGTGAAAAAAGAACGTATTCGCGCTCGTTGTAGATTTGGTAACAAAGCTTTTGATGGACTCCGTGTATGTGAGCGGCGCTGCAGGCTGGGCGGATGTATGCTCGCGGGCGCAAAGTATGGAGGACTTTGGAGTATCGTGGTGGGAATCGTCCTCTCTTTTTTTACATAAGCGCCAGCTTGAAAGGAAATGCTCGACGATGCTGCCCGACAAAGGACAGAAGGGATCCCAAGTGCTGTAACTACCGAACCACGTGTTGAACGGACGTGAGGTCATGCGGGTCTACCCCTACACGACAAATCACACAAACACAACAGGTCAAAAATTCTGAGTGAGAAAACAACACACGGTGGTGTAAGCGAAGAACAAATCAGATTGTGTTTGTATTGTATTTGCCCCTTACCTCTATATTTCCCCTTCCATTCGGAGTCGAAGCAGCTACGTCGAGTATTTTCTCCCCTCGGAGCAGCCCATTCTCCAGCGTTGTTAGTGGATTAGTCAGGCTAAGACTGGTAGGGCTTGGAGGATGCTTGTCTCGCAAGCAGGTAGAGTCCCACTATGGGCAGGGCAGGAGGAACAAAAACTGCTAGAACATAGAGGAATGCGTAAGGCCTTTTTTTAATCCTGGAACAAGAAAGGCAACGACGGCTTCGCAAGGAACATTTCCGGAGTTGGGGCTTGCACTGATAGCGGACGATCAGCATCAACTGATCCATTATCATTGGCCTGTGTTGTTGATCGTTGGTAGTTTCGGCCATTATCCTCAAACCGTACTTACGGTGGACCCTGGTGGCTTCGTGTTTTTTTGAGGCTTTTCTCAAAAGCTTACATGTGCAACTGTTCCGGAAATGTTCCCTCTTCAGTACCAACGTATTAGAAAATACTCGAGGGGCTGCCTTGTGCATACTTCGAAGGAGGCTAGAGGGGGAGAAACAATACAACTACAAAATGGGTCTTTTTTGTTGAACGCTTACGCCCGCCACTAAACCCAGATTCACCTGGGTTTCGTGTGGGCTACAGCACATTTACCTCCTTTGATCTTTTGCAGCTGGCAGCCTCCTCAAGTATTTCCTACAAGCAGGTGCTTATACAAAAAGCAAAAAGAAAGCCAAAAGAAAACGAGATGAAAATAAGAACAAAACAAAAAGAGGGTAACGAAATCGATCTAAGGCGGCGCGTTGTTTTGAAGTCTGCGTTTGACCCGAAGAGGTTTGGGTGGAGAGGTTGAGGGGGGGCTTTCATGCAGCTTTCTTCTTTTCTTTTCTTGTTAAGCGCATTTTGAGGTTCAGAAATGTCTTTTTTTTGTTTTCGTGATTCGTCAGAGAGGGGGGAAGAGCAGAAGAGGGATGCGCAGTTCAAGTTCTCCGGAGGCAGAGAAACCTCAGCAGGGGCGGTTGCAAGAACGTGCTTCGAATGGTTGCGTGCACAACACGGCCCTCAACCTAAGCCGCGGACATGAGGCGGACCTTAATCAGCACGGACAACAATCTGAGTGTCTGCAGAGAAGACAGCGGTGTGAGTCTGGTTTGTCAGGCGGCTGTTCGCAGCTCATCGCAGCCAGGACCACCCATGCTAAGAGGACAGGAGAATCCGTCTCGGAAAGAAGGCGCTTCTAGAGAGCTACTGGTGCAACCTGCAACCTACTGAATGCAGTCGTACACGCGGAGTACCGGGGGGGATTGCAAGAACGTCCCTGTTCTGTGTTCTGGGGAGGCAGCAGCGGGAGTTGTCGAGGGATGATTCCCCTGTCTGTCGGTCAGAGCGCCTTGAAAAAGTAGACAAGACAAAGCAGTCTCACTCCTCCTTTCTTTGGCTAACTCTGTCAACAGAGCCGGAACAGGCAACGATAACATCATGGTTCCCCCGGTCAGTCGGTGTTGAGAGGTGGTTGTTGGACGATTAAAGATAACCCAGTTGTGTCACCTGAGGGGACTAATCTCAGGGCCGCCCACATGATAGAGCCGTTAAGCACTGGGAACTTTTAAGCACACGGACCACACCGATCAGCATGCACTTTGCCGTTTAGCGGCTGCCGGCTTTTCCCGTGACACCTGTTGCATGTAGCTGGTTATTATGAACTCTACTACTACTACTCTCCACAAGGAAGCCTATTCCGCTGGATATTCGCAGATATTTCTTTCAATACGAGAGAACAGGCGCCTTTCCTTGCTGGAGCATGTTTGAGTTATTTTCGGCTTTTCGATTCGGGCTCTCTGCTGCAAACTCTAGGTTTCTGCTATCTCGCCCGGTTTTGAGACTGGGGTTCGTTTGTTTCTTTCTTTCTCCTCTTTTTAGAAAATCAGTTCGCTTGAACCTGAAACTGCGGGCTTTTTTTAGAGTGAAAGCCCTTTTTTAGGGTGTCGCTAGGTAAAGATCTTAGCATCGAAAGTAGTTTTGCAAAGACGGATCGTCCTTGTCATCTATATGCTGAGCGTGCGACCGCACGTACGAGCAAGCTTGCGCTTTCGAAAGACAGACACCTCTTTTTCCCTTTTTCCTTTCCTGTGGTTTGCGACGTCTTTTTTCTTGACCCGCAGGTCAGAAACATTTTTTTGAAGTCCCTCCCACCCTCCCAGAGAGAATAACTCCTCCACTGTACTGAGTACTCCGAGTAGGGGGTAATCAGAGGCGTTCGTTCTTTGCGCCCTCAACGGCTGACCCCCTTCCAACGATAGACTCGTCCACCATACAGGGCTACCTCGGGAAATACAGTGTGTTACTCGATGCAGAGTCCATAACGCGTGTCACGCAGTGAGTCCGTACAGTGAATCCACACAGGGTGTCCAACAGTGTGTCCACACGGTGGGTGCATAGAGTTTACGACAATATTCTCCCATGCGGCTTTGCGAAGGCATGCCGTACATGACGTGCAGACTTCTGCAGAAGCAACCTGCACCGAAAATGGCGTTCGAGCGTGCCAAGTCAGTCCCCTAACTACAGTGGCTTGTCTTCGTCTTGCGGTGCAATGGGCAATCAGACCGAATCTTGCTCTTCGAAGGGTAGAAACCTCTTAGCCCCTTGTTTGAAAGTTTTCGGTGGCTTCGTCAGCTTTTCCATGTCTTCGACCGTTGTTCCGGAAATGTATGAAACTGTCTTCTCGCTGCGGTCCGTCTTCCGACCAAGTGTTTGAAAGAGAAAAAAAAAACACCTTCTTCTTTTCTAAAGTTCTATTGGGTAGGGGTGGGAGCGAAGATGGGGGTGGTGGGGGGATCATAGCTTTTCTTTGAGGCCTAATTCGTAGGAGGGGGGAAAGGATTAAATATTCTCAGCGTGAAGGTGTTGTAAACAGGGTTTCCCATTTCTTCGAGCCGCCACTTGCAGTCCGAAGGAGGAACGTGGTGTTCTCCATTCAAAAGCAAAGATAAAAACCTTGGGCTTTGTGCGGGATAAATAGCCTTCCTCTGTAGCTTCCTTTTATATGAGAGCTCAGGGCAAGCAGGTCTTCCAATGCGCAAACCCTTTGTAGCTCGCTTCGGTTCTATTTTTTCATGCAATGTGTGAGGAAACTGAGCCACCCGAGTAGGACCCTCTGTGAGTCGGTCCATCCCCTCTTGATAGACCGCGATAGACCGAAGAATACAGCACCGGGCAATTCGATGCAGCTCTAGGGACTAGAGATGGACCTGATAGACCGTGGTGGACCGTGATTCACTGTGAGAAACAGCGGCAGGCACTTCGATGCGGTTTCAAGAGATAGGGACGGACCGGCTCACTCTGATCATTTTCAACTGCCACCGGAAAACGCGTCTAAAAATTGGGCTTGAAACAGTGTCGGTAACGGAAAACGCTCGTGTTCCCTTCTTCTTTCTTCTACTCTCGCGGTGTGCGGTTTCCTCCCTTTCTCTTCTTCTCTGCACTTATTTGCTCAACGATGTTTAGCTCTTTCTACGTTGTCGTTTCTACAGTTAGCTCTGCTGCTTCTTTCCTGCTTCATTTGGCTTCGCGTTCGCAAGGCTCTGTGCATTGGTACGAGCAGAAAGCATCGGAAAGTATTTGTGCATAGGGGAATCGCTTGTTTGTAGCTTTCAGCTGACGGCCTTTCCATGCCCCATGAGGATCGGCAACACACAAGGGATAGTGAAGTGGCGGCCCTCTTGTTGGGGCGCGGGGCAAAAAGTCAGCAAGCAGAGCATTCGGCGAGTGTGGCTTTTGATCATGCTGAAAACAATCTTTGGCGATAAACTATAATCGAGTGTGGATACAGGTCGTGTAGATCGTCAACCACTTCGTATCTCGCAGGTGAGCTGTCACCTCCTCCTATAATATATTATTGACAGCCACCAGGTCCTGCTTACCTGAAACGGCCTTCAAGATTCCACTTTGTGTGTGTGTGTGTGTGTGGGCTCCTTCAACCTGTCGCGAGAGCTGTCGGATCTTTCAACTTTCGCAGGAAACGCGAAGGTTGTTTTGAATTTTGGGACATCAAATACGCGACAGGGAGGCAGCTTTAGCTGTAGCCCCCCAAACTGACACGGAAACGAGCCGGTGGTGGCACCTCTTTCGTGCGGTCGACGATTTCCGTCCGTGTTCTGGTGTCTGGCGGCTTTGCCAATTTTTGCTTACTTATTTTTCTTCTGCCCCCCCCGCCCCCCACGAAACCTGGAGAATCGCATCAGTTCTTTTGCTCAAAACGTGTCGAAGCAAGACGTTTTCATAGTGTCGACACACCGCTGTGGTTTAACCTGCGAGTATTTCCATACAAAGCAGGGGGTATTCAATAAGAGAAGCAGGAGAGGGCAAGACTTCGTGTCGAAACGATCGAGGGTAGATGAAAGGAGACTTTATTGTGGACACAAGGAGGAGCAACGGCGTGGGTATATTCATTCGTTCTACGTTGTGTTTGCTCAGTTTACTTCTACCATTGAAAATGCAGGTGCGCGTCTATTTGTTTCCTGGCCCCGGACAGACGCTGAGGGGAGGGGTGCGGGCGGGCGTTGGCGAGGTGAAGACACAGTTGCAACCCGCTGTCAAAACTAACGGCTTTTATCGCTGAGAGAAACGGCCCCCCGTCCTGGTACAACGGCTGCACATGGGAAGGGTAAACCCCAACAGAAAAAGCGCTTAGAGTGCAAGTTCACTTGGGGTTTTATAGTCTCCGGGTGACCATTGTAGCAAAGGTTCCTTCAGGGTAGAAGTTAGTGTGCGTATCGTATCTGCTGTGGTGGCAGTACGTGTACTTGTGCGTGTGTCTTTGTTGCCTGTTACCGACTATTCGACTTGTTTTAGCGCGCGCTCTTATTTCCCGTATATAGCCCGGTTGCTGCGTTTGTCAGCGCAAGACCTTGCATATCGGGAATATCTTACAGCGACTTACGCCCAGAGCTCCCCGGTGGCTTGTGTACGATAGCCACGGGGAGGGAGCGCGCTGCCAGCAACGTCTTCAGGATTCTCATCGAGCGGGGGAAAACACTGTTAAAATAAGTGCGCGCCGGTTGATCATGTTTCCACGTGTTTTTACCTTGTTTCATAATTTTCAGGTTAGGAAATGTGATCAACCCACCAAAACACGCAGCCCTGCGTCTTAGGAAATGTGATTGACCCACCAAAACACGCAGCCCTGCGTCTTAGGAAATGTGATCAACCCACCAAAACACGCAGCCCTGCGTCTGAGGAAATGTGATCAACCCACCAAAACACGCAGCCCTGCGTCTTAGGAAATGTGATCAACCCACCAAAACACGCAGCCCTGCGTCTTAGGAAATGTGATCAACCCACCAAAACACGCAGCCCTGCGTCTTAGGAAATGTGATCAACCCACCAAAACACGCAGCCCTGCGTCTTTTCAGCGTATCCGTACTAGACGGAATACTCGGAGGGGCCGCCCGGTAAACAGAACCATAATTTGGTTGAACGCTAACGTCCGGGACCCACCCCAGATTTACCTGTGTCCCGTCGGCGTGTGGCTACAGCACGTCTTCCTCGTGTTGTCCTGAGGTTTTTCGCAGCTGGCAGCCTCCTCGGGTATTTGCCTGCGAAGCAGGTGCTCATTCAGAAAAGGAACATTTCCGGATTTGGGGCTTGCACTGATAAAGAAGCAACGGACGATCAGCATCAACTGACCAAAGGTGATGAAAATTTTGTTCTTCGCGTGTACAGGGTATAAACCTCTCTGGGGAATTGCAAGAACGTGCTTGGAATGGGTATGTGCTCAACACCGCACTGGTCCCGTCTGCGCCGTGTTTCGGTCCTTTAAGCCAAACCTCTCTGGGGGGGGGTTTTCCTGTGTTAGCACTTTTTCGTTGGCTTCGTTTTCTCTTTCATGTGCAACCGTTGTTCCGGAAATGTTCCCGTCAGTACAGATGTACTATTAAAAAAAAAAAGGAGGAGAGGATAGCTGGGGCGCAGACCTTGACAGATAGAGAAAAGCAGGTGCTGCTTTGCGCTCTTCGCTTTTCTCTCACGAAAGAAGAGAGGGGTCGGTCCTGCTTTCGCGTCTCATCAGTTTTCCGACGCCCTCGATCGTGAGTAGGACAATCTGAAAAGATCCACTATCCCTTAGCATACTTTCAAGAGAGAAACATAGTGCATCAAAGAGTCAAGACCTCGTTTGTCATAACAAACTTTCGAGCCAGTGCAAACTCAGTCTGCACATCAATTAGATGGAAAAGGGGGGAAAAGGGGAAGAGGGCGGTAATGAAGAAAGCAAAAGAAAGAAAAGTAAGGGTATAAGAAAGAAACATTCTAATTCTGACGAACGCCCATTCTGCATTTGTGCTCCTCGGGGTTTTAGTGACTCTGCGGCCAACAGAGAGTTGTTCGAGTCCGAGGTTCTCTTCTTAGAGTCCGAGGTTCTCTTCTTAGAGTCCGAGGTTCTCTTCTTAGAGTCCGAGGTTCTCTTCTTAGAGTCCCCGGGCGGTCTTCGGCGATGGATCTGCATTGTGATCATAAGCGGGTAGGGGGCCAAAGCCCTCTGTGAAAAATGGTCAAACGTTTGCCAGCGCCCAACGTCTGACGTTGTCGGCATAACGCCAGCTGAGTCTCACCGATACGATACTGCTCCCCTGTCTCCTCCACATGTGGTACGGCTTTCGTGCGAATTACTAGAGCTCTTCGGTGCGCGCGAGCCAGATGAATAGCGCATCACCCTTCTTGCCGCATACCGAACATTGAACTCCAAAGCCCGGGCACGGGAGCCGCAAGGTTCCGCTCTAATGGGTGAAAACAGGTGCCCGCTTCCGGGGATTCGACTCAGAACGGACGAACCTGCTGCTCTACCACTCGAACACTGCTTTTTCGATCCGGATCGCTTTTCGAAACTTACAACCACCTGCGACGGATGGTCTCAAGTCAGGAAGTCAGGGAGAGGAAGGGGACCAGCATCAAAACAAGGTTTCTCCTACCCGAAGTCACTGGCCTCCAATGGGTCCACCGTTGCGTATCGCCGCGGAAGTCGAGCTCTCGCTACCAGCCCTGGGAGCCAGGGAGGGTTGAACACCATCCCTGCGTCTTTGAACCACGACTAGCTTTCAGCTTCCAAAGCTGATAGCGCGTGCCGAGTGTTCCTTGTAGGAGGGAAGGAGGTGGGGGGGGGTCGGGGGGGCGTCCGGGGAGAGGCGGCGAATCAAACAAAATTCCACCGCCAACCCCCCATTTTCCTCAGCAAGAATTCTTTGAATGGGTCTGTGGTTTTGTTTGTTGAGTCTAGTCTGGCTTTCTGGCGGCGCGCGAGGTGTGACACTACACGGTGGAATCCAGCCTCCGAGGCTGTGCTTAAAAATACTCGACGTAGCTGCGTTGACTCCGAACGGAAGGGAGGAAATATAGAGGTAGAGGGGAAAATACAATACAAACACAATCTGATTTTGTTCTTCGCTTACACCACCGTGTGTTGTTTTCTCACTCAGGACGTTGACCTCTTGTGTTTGTCGTGTTGGGGTAGCCCCGCATGACCTCACGTCCGTTCAACACGTGGTTCGGTAGTTACGCCTTCGGTTATTTGTCTGGCAGCTATTGTCGAGCATTTCCTTTCAAGCTGGCGCTTATGTAAAAAACAAACGGTCGTCGAACCCGGGTTTTTAGGAAGCTACTTGCACGCGCTTCGGTACCCTCTTCCCCAGCTTCGCTTCTTACTTGTAGTCCTTGTGCTCGAAGTAGGATCCGTTCTACCATTTCTGGGCAGTTCCGACGGTGCTTCGTCTGGTTTGCCCGACTGCGAAACGCGGCAACGTATTACTTAATGGGGGACCCCATTTGTTGCGGTACGTTGTCGCGATCACTACGCAAGCCTCAAGGACCTTCAATCAACGCTCTTGATGCGCTTCGCAGAGCAAGGCAGTGAAGCTGAGCAACAACGATAAAAAGCCGGCTTTCTAACACCAATTTTTACACAGGCACGCTTCACGGCTTACTTCTCGAGTGCTCACTACGCATGCAGAGCTGGATCCAAGGATTCAATCGTGTCTCTATTTGCAGCGTCAAGGCCAAGCTGCTTCTTCTATTGAGGCGACAACTCGTGCTCATCAAAGAAAACAGACGCAACCTTTCTTCCGTCGCGAAATCAATCGCTCAGTCCTTCGATTTTCTACTTTCTATCAAGTCATTACGGTGAGTTAGTATCACACATCAAAACAATTGACAACACACACACACACACACACACAGGGGGAAATCCACAACGCACTACACAAACTTTAAAATTATGGATGCGAACAACCTCCACGCGGTCCCCCTGGAACCCGGGGTGAACGCCCCGGGCAACGAAAGGTTCGCAGGAGTGCGGGTGGTGCACCTGCCCGAAACCCGAGAGTACACGATACGGCTCGAGGTGCTGAACGGAAGGGCGGGTGCTTATGAGCGCCTGATTGAGCAGTTGGGGTGGTCCGGAGCGCGTGTGCGGGTTAGGCGAGGCACCGCGCACGTAGAAGCGACGGCACCCCCGCCTGCCAAGAAGGTGCGGGTCGGCGATGAAGAGGCCGAGATCGTTGACGTGGAAGAGCGAATTCTCGCTGAACAGGAAGCGAAGAAGGAGGAGCGGGTCCGCAAGCTCCAGGAGGAGATTGAACGCCTGGCAGCGGCCGGGCCTCCGAGCCGGCTGCCGGACAACAAGCAGCCAAGGGGCCCCAGATACACCAAGACGGAATTCTTGGTAGAGTTCGGGAAGAAGAGGGGAGAGGCCGAATGGAGACAGGCGGTCAAGGCCGATGGAGAGACCAAGAAAAGGCAGCAGAAGCGCCTTCAGGCCCAACTTGATGAGCTGCAGCCCGCAACGCGTGACACCAACGACGTAGAGATGCGGAACGAAATCCGCAGCGACGTGACAACGGCAGCCTGGACTGCATGGGAGGAGCAGCAGAGGAGGCAGCGTGAGGTGTGGGAGAAGGAGCGGGCTAACGCCCGCGTAACCTGGGAGCTAGCGTTCGAGAAGCGCTTGATGAGCTGGGCAGACGCACAGTCCCAAATCGCGACGCAACGCGAGGAAGCGGCGTACGCACGCCAGCTGCTATGGATGGCGGATGTCGAGCAGAAACTGGCCGGCGTGACCGAAGAAATGAACGCCCGCGTTGAATCGCTGCTCGTGAGACTAATGGCACTTCCACAGCCGGCGGTACCCCCGCAGCTAGCGGCTTCCTCACAGCCAGCAGTTTCCTCACAGCCAGAACCTTCCTCACAGCCAGCAGCCCCCTCACAGCCACCACCGCCCGTCGAAGCCTCACAGCCGGCTGTCTCGCCGCCCGAGCCTTTAGAAGGCGCCGCACAGGAGCCACTCCCAGGCCAAGCCGCTGCTCAAAGCCCAAGCACGAGGAAAGGGAAGAAGGCAAGGAAAGAGGCAGACGCGAGGGAGCTGGACGAGCAACTCAAACAGCTGACCGAGGCGACAAGGCGGCCGGTGCCAGCTGGAAAGGCGAAAGGAGGAAAAGGCGGCGGCAAGCAGCAGCTGCTCACTGAGATGATTGGCACCGCCAATCGTTTCAGCCCGTTGGAGAAGAAGTAGGGAGCTGGGCGCACCGGGCAAGAACTGACGGCAAACAATACAAACACGTCAACTGGCGCTACCCGGTGCGCCAACTCTGGTACAAACAACCAAACCCGACGAGAAGGGGAAGTCGCGAGTGCGAGGCCATCATCATCATCACTTTTTCAAGCCGCAGTTTATCAACCAACGCCAGCGGAAAGCGGCGACGCGCAGCTGGACGAGGCGGCTGCGACCATTTGTGCGAGACGGGTCCCAGTTGAGAAAGATGGTAATTGCCAGTTTGCCGCTTTGCTCCGTGGGAGTAAGCTGAGTCTTTCGGCTACTTCCTTACGGCAGAAGGTCACCTGGCAGCTTCGTCACAACCCGCCGGTAGCGTTCATCCCCGCTGATGTGACGCTATCGGAATACCTCTTCACCGTAGCCGGAGACGGGCAATATGGTGACCACCTCACGTTGCAAGCAGCTGCTGAGGTGCTCAGAGCGACAGTGTGGGTGCTCTCAACAACGCACCCGGCACTCCTCAGGTGTGAGGGACGGGCGCCAAATGCGTCACGCGTAATAGTCTTGACCTACCGGCCGCAACATTACGACGCATTGAACGTGCCGCATACCATCCTCCGGCAACTGGCGACAACCGCCCCCGAGGTGTCTCAGATTCCCTTGAGCAGGCTAACAGCCGTGGAGCAAGCGCCTCGCCACCCAGTTCGCAATGGAGATGCGTCCTGTAAGGATATAGTGCTCGCGACGGCGAACATTGGGTCCATAAGCGCGAGGTGTCGGACGGTGGCGAACCTGCCGGCGGACATTGTTGCCCTACAAGAAACCAGGGCGGGCCCAGAAGCGAAGAGGACGAGTGAGCTCTTTCTAGGAGCGTACGGATGGGACTGCCACTGGGGAGAAGACGTACCGATTGTTGTCGGCGCGAACGGAATCGGACAGCGGGTGCCGGGCGGCACAGCGGTCACCACCCGCGGGTTAGTTGCCAAAACCACACAGCCTACCACGGAGTTGGAGAAGCGGTTGGCGAAAAGCACACGGGTCGCACATGCCGTTGTAGCAACAGGCAATGCGCGAATGGTTCTACATGTGCTATCGGTGTACGCGCCTGTTGGCAGGGAGCAAGCGGTAGTCCAGGAACGGGAGAAGCTCCTTGCCGATGTGTTCGAGATGGCTGCAGGACTCGGGCAAGTGCCGATAGCTGTCTTGGGCGATTTTAACACACCAACAGGGGAAAGCATGTCCCTGGCGGCTGCCTGCCAAAATGGATGGGTAGATGCGGCAGCAGCCGCCCAGGAGGGCTCAAATGCCCCTCCATCCACTTGCTGGGCGGGGGCAGCAGGCTCTCGCATAGACATGTGTTTTCTCAACGCCGTAGCAGCGCGGACGTTGGTGACGGTGGAAACCGCCAAGGCAGGAGAACACGACATCCCGACACACTGTCCAGTGTTTGTTACACTCAGCATCCCGGCATCTACACCGCCCGAGCGCGGTCACTGGATACCCACTCCTTTCCCGAAGAAGCCGCCGTTGATGACGCAGGAGGAGATGAGGAGTGTACTAACCACGGCCTTGGACCGCAACCGCGCGGTCAGCGGAGCAGACGGGGCGCTGAGAAACGCATCGGAAGTGGCGGAAGCCTACCTGACTGGCCTGCACTGGAAGAGCCTCCCGCCAGGATCAACCGCCTACCGGGGCAGGGCTGGTGGATTCACCACTCGGAAGGCGCACGCGTCCGCAAGGCAGGCGTGCACGGCACGGGGTGCGACGGATAGGTCCGTGAGACAGCGGGACAAGGTGATTGGGATGCTACGCACTGTGATTGCCGAGGCGAGGCAGAGGCTGAGCGTTGGCCAGCCTAGCGCAATGACGGTTGCGGAACGGAACGCGAGAAACGCTTTGCATCGGTGTACTGCTGAAGAGTCATTGGCGCAGCACCCCTGCACCGGGGACGAGGATGAGTTGCAGTACCTCGTGGCGACAGCAGAGAAGTTGGTAGGGACGCAACGCGAAGCTGTAGCAGAGCTGAAGACGGAGCGTTCTCGCCTCTGGAAAGAGAGAATCCAGAAAGCGTGGGGCAGCCAAGAGAAGGGTGCGATCTACCGTTTCCTGGCCGGACAGCAGGGAAGCCCATCGGTGTTCCTGCGGCGAGGGGACGGGACTCTGACTGCATGCCCGAGGGAAATCGACGAGATGCTGAGAGGACCTGAAGCCTGGGGCGGAATATTTCAAAAATACACGGACATCCCGGAGCCCCAATGGGAGGCCTTCAAGACTCACTACGCCCGGTACCTCCCTGCGCCGCACGCGATGGAATGCAGACCTATCGGCGCGGCCGATGTGGATGCGGCCCTCAAGAAGATGAAGAAGACAACATCCCCCGGATTACACGGATGGCGTGTGCATGAGCTAAGGCAACTGCCGCCTGAAATCCTGGAGCTAATGGCCGATGCCATGAACGCAGTGGAAACCGAAGGACTATGGCCGGAGCAACTCATGCACGCAATAATACACCTCCTGCCGAAGCCCGAGAGCACCGGAGATCCCCTGTCGCAACGGCCCATATCCATAACCCCCGTCCTATACCGGATCTGGGCAGCGATAAGGGCGAAAGAAGCACTCGCGTGGATGGACGAGATCGCGCCAAGCGGGATGCATGGCTGCCGGAAGGAGCATGGCACGGACGACCTAATATGGCACTTGGCAGCACTCATTGAGGAGGCGCACCTGACAGGTGAACCACTCTACGGCCTTGCGTTAGACTTCAAGAAGTGCTTCGACTCGGTCCCGATTGAGATAGCTTTTAAGCTGGCTGGGGAGCTTGGATTCAACGAGGTTGTGCTGCGGACCTTGCGGGTGGCCTACGCCAGCATGCAGCGCCACTTTCGAATGGGAGCGACAGTAGGTGAGGGCTTCATTCCGACGAACGGGATCATGCAGGGATGCCCCCTAAGTGTCATTCTCATCAACGTCCTGATTAGCGTTTGGATGCGACACATAGCAGACATCGAAGCAGCGATACCACTCTCGTATGTCGACGATGTGTATGCGATGTTGAAGTCACTCGCAAACCTGGAGGAGGCGGCCAGGCGGTCAGGACGGTTTGCAGGGCTGACCGGGATGAAAGTCTGCACGCAGAAGAAATCGCATTTCTTCACAACGGCGCCGGACGCTCCGCAAACGATCGAATACGCGGAGAGCAAAGACGAGGAGGGGAACAGCGAGCAGACCGAATTGATACGGAGGCGCACAACATTTGATGCCCTGGGGGCGATGATAACGACGGATCGGGTGCCGCCGGGGGAGGCGATACAACCGTCAAGGCGTATCTTGGAGAGAAACGCTGAAGCCGAGCTCGTGCTGAAAAGGGCTAGCTGTCTCCCGCTTCCAGGCGACGCAAGAGACCTGGTCGTTAGTATGACGGCAGGGGCAAAGCGGTACTACGGCACCGCAGTGTCCGAACTCAGGAAGCGGGACATCGTGCGCCTACGAAGGCTGTTTACTGACGCGGTGTGGACGGGACCGCCGCGGCGAGCCCAGGAGGCCGTGCTGCACATACTGCACCACGGGCACAGACTCGACCCGGTAGTAGTGCCCGTTTACCGGAGAATAACCACCTGGGCTGTTCAAGTCGAGAAGTGGGAGTCCGCGCGGACTCTGTCCCGGACGGCATGGGAGCAAAGCGACACGCTACTAATGCTGAGAGGGCCCCTAGCCCTTTTCAAGAGAGCTCTGGATGGGCTCCAGTGGCGCTGGGTGGCACCGACCAGCATTGCCTACACGAACGAAGCCGGAGACGAGGTAGTGCACGATGCAGCGGCGCAAGGCTGCACCCGAATCTTTCAACACGACTTGCGGCACGCGCTGAGGCTGCGTGAGATGGCTCAGCTCGCAGCGCGGCGAGCAGCGGACTTCGGGGGTGTGCAGAACGGGGTAGACCACCAGGCAACCCGGCACCTACTAGAAATGCGGGACTCCCCCCTCACCGCGTACGAAGCCGGCATGCTGAAGTCGGTACTTGCGGGGGCCACACCGGCAACCGGGCGAACGGGGTTGGGTGAACGAAACTGCCCGTACTGCGACACACAGGACCGGGAGACGGTAGAGCACTTGTTCTGGATGTGCCCAGCCTGGGAACGAAGTCGATCGAAGCACGGAGACTTGGTAAACGTGCAAAGGAATTGGCCCCCGTGCCTACGCTTGTGCGGGGTGGCCCCAGCTGTACGAGGAGACGAAGCGATCCCCGGGCTGCCGGCAGCTAGGGAAGAAAGGTTGCGTGTACTAAAGCGGCTACACCTTTTCTTCGTCGAGGTCCTAACTCGACGTCAGGAAGCAGACGGCCTGCTTGACAGGTCCGCCAGGCATCACAGGACCGTGGACTACCCGCGTGGGTGGAAGCCATCAGAACCACACAGACTCACGGTCCCTGCCATTGCACCTTCCGCCGTCGGAACGAAGTGGAAATATGGCCAAGAGATGTGGATGGCATTTACCGACTGGCTGCAGCAGACGAAGTGGGCCCCCCCAGGGCACGATGAGCTGGGAACCAGTTTCATCGAACTGGCAGTGGATTTCGAGCTGTACACAGGACGGCGACTCCCTGACCTGAAGAGTAGGTTCTACTCAGCTCCTCCACAAGCACCAACAGGCAAGGCAACGGCAGCCCGCGCTACGTTACCGGCCCGGGAAATGGGAGACAGCAGGCTCCTGGTTTATTTCGATGGCGGGGCGAGAGCGAATGGGACCGCCTTCGCCGTTGCCGGGGCGGGGGCAGTCGTGTACCGCGATGGAGTGAAAGTGGCAGAAGTGGTCCTGCCACTGCCGACCGTGCGCAGCAACAACGTAGCAGAGTACGAAGGACTGCTAGCGGGCCTGCACCTGCTGGGGGATGCAGGCGAAGCGGAAGGAGAGGAATGCACGGTGCGAGGCGACTCGGCGCTGGTTGTCGGGCACCTCGCACGACGCATGGCATGTTCAGAGGAACTGAAGCCGTATCTGACGCGCGCGGCCTTGAAGGTGTCGTCCCTGCAGAGACGGCTGACACTGCACATTGAGCACGTTGCGCGGGAGCTGAACACAGACGCGGACGCGCTCAGCAACGCCGCCATGGACCTGGTGCAACGCCAAAGGCCCACCCGGCAGCAACAAGAGACCATGCTGGCAAACTTCCGTCGGTCCGGTCTAGGAAAAGCGCTCAGCCTCATCGAAATGGGGAAGGCGTATGGGAAGGTGGTTGCACAGCCGTGGTTCTGCGGCCATGAATACTCCACCACCGTTTTGACATCTGTGGGAGGAACGGTTGTGCGGGGTGTTTCGAGGCGTGCACAGTTATTGACCGCGACCGAGGATGTGATCATGAAGATACGCGAACACACACGAGAAAATCGGCCAGACCAACAAGAAAACAGCCCGTTCCCTCCGCACCTGGGATGGGCCGCAACTTTTTTGCCAGAGGAGGCCTATCCGGCAGGGTGGACGCAGGGAAAGCCGGATTGGAAGACGAAGGCTGAAGCGGCAGGAAGAAGCTCAAGCACGGAACCGTGCGAAGGAGCCCCCCCGTTCGAGGCCCCAGAAGGCGCGGTGAATACCTCCCGCCCCGGAGTGGTTTGCTCGCATCACAGGAAGCCGCGATGCAGGGAGTGCGTCAAAAAGCGCCTACCGGCGGAGACCTGCTGTCGCCTCAAGCAGCATCATCACGGATCGGATGGTCTAAGGCCGCGGATGCACTTTTGCACAGCACACAGACTAGGACGCTGCGGCGACTGCGTAGTAGCAAACGAAGCATTAGCCAGCTGCTGCCCGAAGCACCATGCAAACAGAAGAGCGAACAGAGACCCCCACTCCCAGCCCGAGGGTGCATCGGCCGTTACCTAGCCATAAATGAGCGTGGTCGTACTTTCGTAAAGGGAGGCACCACGTTAAAACGGGTCCGCAACACACACACACACACACACACACACACACACACACACACACACACACACACACACACACACACACACACACACACACACACACACACACACACACACACACCCACACACACACACACACACACACACACACACACACACACACACACACACACACACACACAACACAACACACACACACACCACACACACACCACCACCACACACACAACAACACACACACAACACGCACACACACAACCACCACAACAGCACAACCACACACAGCACAACCACACACACACACCACACATCCACACTCACTCACACACACACAC